>OX463865.1:15640099-15685633 GCA_949825065.1 Odontocerum albicorne
TAAAAAAAAAAATGTTGCGCTAAATATCTCGTCTTGAGAAAACGTTGCGCCAAATGCCGCGCCTCAAGAAAACGTTGCGCTAAATGCTCCGCCTCGAGAAAACGTTAATAAGTTATTCTAGCTGGGATTAAGTTAATAAGTTATAAGGGATTGTTTTTTTTAATCTGATGGGCCCATCATGTTCTGGGTTTGCTTGTTTTTTCATTAACTAACACAGTTTATGTCAATATTGTTTTTTTTTTATTTTTATCAAATTTTCTTTCCTTCGTTGTTAGCTTTCATCAAAAAGGTCATTAGATAATTTGAATAAACAAATAAATACTATTTTTATTCCATCGTATTGTATTCTTCAATTTATTCTAATGATGAATCGGAAATGGGGGCCAGGAGACACTTTTGTCTTCTAACTTTCAGGTATTTAGGTTATGAGCCACTATTTTAGGTAAGTAACTCAGAGTTAACCATAATAAATTAGGACAATTATACGAGTATAGTACACTTCTGGTGCTCGCTAACATTGTTAATATACACATTTTTCCACTAAAAAATACTAGCGCACATAGACAGGCAACAATAGTTGTCTGCAAGATTTTTTACCAGACGAGCAGTTCTATCAGATAAGAATATTTTTTTCTGTTTACGTATTTTTGGGAACCATCAGGAATCTAACTCAAAACCCTGAGACGGTAGACCAGTGTCTTTCTCACTAGGCTAAGGAGATCGTCATAATTACTGTCCCTCGAAACAATCTCGTTAACTAAGTTGTGCAAAAACCTAGTTCTATATAAAATAATGCTATGATTTAGAAAAAAAAACCTTAGTATTTCATACATTTCTGTGACCACATTATCAAAGTTAACATATACTCGTCGAGAAATTTTGCTGACTTAACTGTGTGTGTAGTATAACGGTTCACATAAAATTAAATGCCCACATTTGGGGACCTACAAGTATAATGTGATGGTGACCGCGGGCCCACCCTTCAGAACCCCTGGCTGGTACAGATCGTATGAGAAGGAAGGGGTCAATTACATTATATCTGACACAAAGGAGTAACAATAAAAGTAAAATGTACCCAGGGGTGCTCAAGTTGTGGTCCGCTTTAATGATCGTTATTAGGGATTTGAAACTTAATTTTGATAATACGTTGAAATAATGATTATTTCCTTAAGAGGGGGGTTTGGTTTTTTCGATTTACTGAGAATCATATAGTTAAAAGCATTAATGGTATAATTAGTTAAGTTATGTTTTTTGTATTTATTTTTAGTATTTAATTGTTTATTTTATTTATATAGTTTACAAAATGCTTTGTATTTTAAATTACCTTTGTACCATCGCACTGCAGAGAAGTCTGAGAACTGCTTCCTCGATAACTGATTAAAAGAGTCTTCTTACGAACCTTAAAAGTCTTTAAGCAGACTCACAGTTGCTCCACGTGAAGACCAACTGAGAGCCCCTCTGTTAAAATGATTACCTCAGTCTTTGATGCATTCTACTCTCTAACATTATGAGGAATATATTAACAGATTTTAAAAATCATTGGTTTGAACAAAGGTTTATTTAAACTTAATTTAATTATTTATTCATTCATAAACGGTAAAATGTACCTTAAAAATAAGCGATGGAATAGGAAAAATAGATATGTCAAAGCTGGAAAAGACATGGAAGAGCAGAACTATTAAAATCACGACAAAAATTTTCCTTATTAAGTTTTTCAACATATATGGACCGAAGACTTGAACTCAGAGAACAAGCGAGATACGTAGACCAGATGCATTTGAAATGTGGTGCTGAAGAAAGCTGTTACAAATTTCATGGATAGCAAGGGGAATTATTGTCTCCATTCTCATAGAACTGAGAACCAACGACAGATTGTCTACAATATGCCTTCGATGGGTCCTTCTATTCTTTAAGCACATTGTTTGTGGCCAAGGAGACCGTTTGGAAAAGAACTTGGAAAAGACATGGAAGAGCAGAACTATTAAAATCACGACAAAAATGTGCCTTGTTAAGTTTTTCAACATATATGGAGCGAAGACTTGAACTCAGAGAGCAAGCGAGATACGTAGACTAGATGCATTTGAAATGTGGTGCTGAAGAAGGCTGTTACAAATTTCATGGATAGCAAGGTGAATTATTGCCTCCATTCTCATAGAACTGAGAACCAACGGCAGATTGTCTACAATATGCCTTCGATGTGTCCTTCTATTCTTTAAGCATATTGTTTGTGGCCAAGGATACAGTTTGAAGATGTTTGTAGTTATTAGAGGCGTGGAAGGACGACACACAAGAGGAAGAATTCCAATGCGTTGGACTGACCAAGGGAGAGATACAAGTAGACTATCCTTAACAACTGCCATTCGAGCCGCAGAGTGCAGGCATGGATGGAGAAGAGTCGTCAAAGGCTATCATGGAAGTAATGATGCTCAGTCGTGAACTACACGACATGACGATGGTGCCTTATAACAATAACAATAAAAAACAGAAATGAGTGCTTATTACGTTAAAAAGGAAAAGAATATACATTTTTTTTTAAATAATTACAATAAAAATAATTCAGGCGTATACACGGGTTTACGTAATTATCAATTAGTTTACCAGTACAATAAGGTGCCATCCAAAAGTTGACGTCCGTCGTGCAAAAAACCAGGCTTCACTATTGATATCACTGTGAAAGGGGAATACAGACGCGAACAAACAAAAAAATCAAAATGCGCATACCACAATTAAAAATAAAAACCGTCCCCTTAACACTTAATGTTGATTACGCCAATATATAATTTTCGAACAAGATGAACAAAATATTATTAGTCCACGTCCACGTTTTACTCATATACTTCAAAATTGGTACAAAAACACTGTTGCGGTAATATTATTTTAGCAGATTTTAAATTTTTTTGATTTGAAAATACATGTTTTAGTGACCCATTGACTTCTTTTCCTATTGCTACACCATGCCGTTCGATATCCATTGTAACTCTTCTATCATCAGAAAAAATATAACACAATTTTTTTTTAAAGAGTAGATATGACCGAAGTCATAGGTATCCTTATAGCCTCGAACAATAGGCGGAAAAAGTGTCTGTGTCGTTCGAAGAGAGAAGCACAACACGGGGTTTGAAGCGATGACGTGGCCATGCACCTTTACCACGTGGCCATGCACCTCAATAAAATAAACACACATATATCTTTGTTTTAATTTTAATTTATTTTATATGAATGTTTTAATTTTTCTGTAATTTGTTTTATCAAACACTGTTTATTCCACTTTTTGTAACGGTAACCCTACCGGTTTCAAGGCTTTCACCTCATCATCAGAAGAGCACAAACAAGACTGAATTCTGTTCGAACTGGTACCGAGATATACGGAGAGGTTCTTGGGATATACGTGTTCAACACATATATCCCAAAAATCTCTCCGCTGCTTGCCGAGGTTGTCCCATCCCTCCCTTAACCCCCAGTCCCCAGCCCGAATGTTTACCATTAGAAGCGTATATCTCGGTACCAGTTTGAACAGAATTCCGTCTTGTTTGTGCTCTCTCGATGATGAGGTGAAACTTGAAACCGGTAGGTTAATACCGTTACAAAAAGTGGAATAAACAGTGTTTGATAAAACAAATTACAATGTCTTTAAACCTCCACAATGTTAATGCCTTAACTATAAATAATGTGTTCGATTCTAGCTGGAACCTAGATATTTTTATAAAATATTCTAATCGAGTTTACACTTGAGGGCTCTTAAATAGCTTTCTGGTTGACTGGAAGAGATTGTGCATATGGTAATTGGCCCACTAGGTTGTACTGTATACAACGAAATTGTAATATAATACATTATAATAATAAAACAACTTATCTTGTTCCATCTTAAAAAAATATGCCAAAAATTCTTTCTAGCAATTTGGGTAGTCAATAGTCGAAAAAATGCGTTTATCATAAATATCTATTACTTTTAATAATACTCGTAATATATATTCAGCTCGTTTGGTATGAAATTATACTTCAGAAAATGTAGGATGAGTCATGCGACGTTTTAAACGTCATGTCTCAAAGGGATGGGATAAAATCGTTTTTTTTTTACAAATCGAATAGTTTTTTTTATAAATCGAAAAATTGTTTTTCTCTAAACTGACGTTTTAATTTCTAATTTTCATTATACTGACTTTCTAATGTATTGTATGATTTGTATCTATCATTATAAAGGCCAAGATCCACTATGAATCAATACTAATTACGAACATTGAATTTTAATTTAAAAAAATCGAAAATCCAATTATCGTATACCCCATCCCTAGCCAATGCAGACTAACGTAGTGACTTTTGACAAACGTCACCAAATATTATTTGATTTTAACAAACTGTCACATTTTTGCTAATTTGTAACCAGATGTATTAATTTGTCATTATTGTTAGTTTTATGTAATGTATTTACCTAAATAACTTGCTATTTATTAGAATCGAGGCTTATATTAAAGTTGATAAAATAATTAAAATTACTGAACGTCGTTACAAGGTTGTATTGGGACAAATTTGTGAACTGTCATAGGACCCGTGCTACAATTTCTGAAGTATAGTAACGAAAATTTTGTCCTAACGACATCTATTCAAGAAGTACGAAACTATTTTCCGGATAATCTATTATTTCTTGCAGTGAGAAAAAAATCATATCAAAAATTTTCATATGTCTCAGTAAAAATACTAGAATATTGGGTCCATTGAAATACGATATTTCATATGCCATTTATTCTAGTCACTCCTTTCCGGCCCTTTCGCAAGGATTGCAAAAAAGATACTATGAATAGGAATTCTCCATAAAGATATTGGGAGTCGTGTGGTGTCGAATATTGTGACCGATATGGGATACCCTTATGGTGAGTCTGGGTAGGTTGGGTCAGGGTGGCACCGTATGCTACCGCACTAGACACTCCTGCAAAATTGATCATATCCCTTTTTTTCTGGATGTACCGGACTTATTGGATTTTTAGTTGAGCTGGTATTTTTCTATTTTCTTATTTTGTCAATTTGCTTTTCGGATAGTTTTCCCATACCTCCTTTAGATTATAAAGTTTTATTAGATTCTGTAGTTTAAAAATTTCTAAATATATTTTTAAACTACAGAAAAATATTTGAGAGGTCTTCAAAACTGAAGAAAGTTGTAAAACATTCCGTGGCTACAACAATATAATAGTTTTTTTCAAAGGACAACTTTATCAAGCGCCGTTTATAGAGCGAAGTCTCCTCAAGAGCACTCGAACTCGGAACTCGAACCCATAAATATAAAACAAATCACGTCTGGTAGCTATAGCAGCGCCCTAACGAATAACCCTTTCTTTCTACAGTCAAACTTTGGGTTACAAATGCCTCTAGTCAAGAATAAATCGGCTTACAAACACAATTTCCGAACAAATTTTGACTCGGCCTGCGTACAATGCCTCGGCTCACGAATTAGTTGTAACGGCGCATTACGCAATTACGCATTAGTTGTTCTTAGGTGCGCGCGTTGTAAACATTGTTTGTCGTTCCGTTCGTTGTTCTTGATACATTTTTTTTGCTTTTTATATATGTAATATACAATATATATAAAATATAGTTTGCATTAAATTAACTCTCATTATGGCTCCCAAGAAAATTAATTTCGGTTTGCGAACATTTCGGCTCGCGAACGGAATCAAAGAACGAATTAAGTTCGTAACCCGAGGTACCGCTGTATATGGTACAGTACCACAGTTTAGGATTATTTCCATGTGGCAATCTTATCCACCCAACCAGAAATAATCTAGACAAGCTTGAAGAAGCGACTGCAAAAACTCTTAATTTATAGTCAGTAATATTAAGAATTTTATTCCTGATTTATTTTTACTCCCCACCATCCTTTCTTTGCTTTTTCTTTAATTGACGATATCTCACTTTTACTTTGATATATAAATATCTAAATTTCATAAATATGAATAATCTTTTGAATATTTTTTGCATCCATGTAACTTGCTTTATTTACCCTTGTCTGGTTGGCTGGAAGAGATTGCCGCATGGCAATAATCCCACCAGATTGTATTTGCAAAGAAGTGTTGAATATATAAATAAATATGTTCATGTGGTCTAAAATGAAAACCAGTCTGAACACTTTTTTTAACTGGGTTGCAGCAGGAATCGAACCTGCAACCTGTAAGTCGGAAGACAGACGTCTTACCAACTACGCTACAAAGGTACGCTCAAAAGGAGTAATGGAGTTCACAATAAGAAAAAAGGCAATCCGAAGTATAGGTGAATTAAGCTTCTCCCTATTTCGAGAGATTCTACAATAGTTTCCTCACAGTCTACTTTCGAAATTTCTCCAGTCTAATGATTTATTTACAAGATGCCACTGTGGTCCAAACCATTAAGATCAGTAGACTGTAGTGGTGTTTTTCGGTTAACAATAATTATGCCACCTAGAGTTTACTTTAATATTTCGGCATGCAACACTTTCGTATGACATGACTTACATAACGTCAGTTTATACCGAGGTCATGAGACCATCCTGTTTGAGACATGTGCAACGTATGGGGAATCAACTCTCTGAAATAATATTATAAAGTGATCAAAGAAGACACCAGGGAGATAAGAGGCTTTGGAAGGAGGAGATTGCGTTGACAGAATGGAGTTGTTGCATCCTGGTAGCAAGATATTGGAGAATAGCTGTACTGGGTAGACATCGATGGAGGTTTTTGAACGTCTTGACTCGCTAAGGGGTGTTGCGCCCTTGATAACGATAGTCAATATTAATTTGGTTTATCTCCTCGGAAAAGGGACTGATAGAAGGCACGTTATTTCGTTGGTTTTTCCTTCACTTTTTGACTTGCGCCAGCCTCCAAGATCACACGTTTTGGCATATATAAATATTAAAATACAACAATACTATATATACGAGTATATTGAAAATTGACGTGAAAGAAATGTTTTACAAAAGAAAAAAACAGTACAAGTCGAATAACACAACAGCAAATCCATACAATTCAACCCATTTATACCGACAAGTACAGCTTATTCACTTCACTCCACCAATGCCATATGAAAATTCATACAATGCCCATACTGATTATTCAATCTGAGTCTTGTATAATAATTGTACAAATAATTAGTTGCAGCCACTTTGCAGTGGGCCTACAAGGAACGTGTAGCATGACAGATTAATTCTGGACTATTGAAATAAGAGCTGAAAATCTTAAACAATGTTGCGAGGTCAAAAATTTCTCTTATATTTGACAAAGATTGTAAGCATCATCACTTTTACAATAGATCATAATCCAACTTATTTATTGGGTTTAAAGTTTACAAATCGTAAAAACCTTCGCTGTATGTATACGTAAATTTTTTTCAACATGAACATCATAGTGAGGGGACCATATTGTTGAATTGTTTGACCATATTATTGAATTTAATTGTAATCCAAAATTGTTCTTAGCAGAGAAGGATAAAGTATAGTTCAATAACTTTTGTTTGTCGGGGGGTGAGGTGAAATATGTTTTTTCTATTTGACAATAGGGGGTAGGAGGTAAACGAAGGCTTCGTACCACTATTCGACTAACACAACGAAAGTGTATTATAAATGATATTCTGTATTTCATACGAATTTATTGTTTTTTTTTCTTCTTTTTATTTTAGATCTGTTAGCCTGTTATGGTCCTGCATCATTGTTTGCCTCTTGCGACGTCGACTGCCAGCTGTCTTTCCATCTTTTGGGAGGTCGTCCTGGAGGTCTGCTTGCTTGGGGGATACTGTCCCTGGCCATTCTTACGGCTCTTGGTTCCGCCATTCTGGATACGTGTTTGTCCCAGAACCTTCTTCTTTGTCGTCCCCATCTGACAATATCTTCAACTTCGCACGTCCTTCGGATTTCTGTGTTACGTACTCTATCACGAATGGTTTTGCCACTGATACTCCTGAGTACCTTCATTTCGCTGGTTCGAAGGAGATTTTTGGTTCTGACAGTGTCGGCTCTGGACTCTATGCTGTATGTCATTATAGGGCAGACACAGGTCTTGTATATCCTCACCTTGCTTTGGATGTTCATATGCTTGTTTTTCCAGATAGTGTTCTTTAAACATCCGGAAATAGCTGCGACCATTTGTGATTGTTCAAGCACTTTGCCATAGAGGTCATTATTGCACATTATGCTAGCACCCAAGTATTTAAATTGTGTAACTTGTTCGATTGGTGTGTCGTTGATCGCCACACTGCATCCAACTTGCTCTCTGGCTAGAATCATGTATTTAGTCTAGCTGATGGAGATAGACATGTTGTATTTTTTGGAAGCAATGTGGATCGATGTAGCATTTGTTGCAGGTCTTCCTCTGATTCGGCTATGATGGTGGCATCGTCAGCATAGCATATGATGTTTAGCATATTGTCGCCCATCTTGTATCGCAGGTTAAGTTCGGCAACTTCTTCTATAATTTTTTTTTTAATAAAATTTATTGAAATCTTGGAAAATTAATGATTACGATATATCTACATTTTCATATGTATTCCAACGTTATAACTGTGTTTGTATATCGTTAGGGGGTAAATAAAATATATATGTGGGAGGTTCTAAAGAGGGCGGAGGTTCTTATTTCTCATTCTATCTCTCCCCCATAGCTCCGGGCGCGATCCGCAAATATTTACCCAATCTTCGCGTATTGTTTTGTTAATTAATAAATCGACGATATAAGTATTTCGCTCTTCCAATTATATTTTTGCTACAAAAGGCAGACATTGTTTAAATATTGTATAAATAAATAAATAATTAATGGTTCAGGTGTTTTGAACAATTAAATTGATAACCATTTAACAAGGTTTCACTTTATTTTTTGCCGAGTGTTCGTGTATTCGAATGGGAGTGAGTACTCATCCTTTCAGATACACTATGGATATTTTCCAAGATAATTCGTATAAATTGATACCGTGGTAATTGAGGCAGGACACTTATAATAAGCGTTCCAGATGAGAATGTTTCTTTGGAGAAGAGTAGAGCTTTACGGTCGATTTCTTCTTCATGTAATAAATCAATTGTTACAAATCGATCCAATAGGGTATTATGACAGAGCTTTCGCTTTTGCTGGTTTTGTGGCGTGGAATGGTTTATATCTTAGTATTAGATATATGGATGACGTGTGTAGTTTTAGATGCACTTCTAAACGCCCCTTTTTATGAGGTCGTTTCAAAATGTATTATATTGTATGAACACTACACACATATATTACACTATAGCTAAAGCCGATTGTGTTACTTTCATATATCGGAAGATCTACAAAGGTTTCTTGGTAGTTCGTCTTTCCTTGATAAGTTTTCTGTGGTTTTCTTACCAAATATATTTTTCTGAACATATACAGATGCGGGGAAGTACCTTATTTCATGATCACACCCACTTGTTCTCTTTCCTTACAGTCAATTTATTAAAATATTTTTATTTAGTCAATAATAGTGAGTTCCGAAAAAAAAACCCTTCAGTAGGGTTTGTTTTTTAAACGACGCTTTATAAAGTGTCTCTTAACTATTGTAATAATCCTGAATATTGAAATTAGTTTAAATTGAGGTATATCACTCGTAAAAGTGTTCAGTTAATGCACCGAAAATCGCGTTAAACGAATCTATTTACTAGCCTAACAAAAATCATCAAGAGGTGTAACAGAACATTTTTACTTATAGTTGAAAATATTATTTTTCAATACAATTGTATTATTTAATATGAGAATGACATTAAATGAAAAAAGAAGGGACTAAAATTAATGGCACATGTTAGTATAATATTTATTGTGTTATTAGTTGGTTTCTCCGCTGGTATGATATTCAGAGCCGAGTACGAATTCAAAGAATGTGGAAATCGATTATCTTCTAAAAAGCATGTTTCTTAAATGCCTTAAGGTGAAAACGCATAAATTGAAAGAAGGGTGTACTTTTTCTTTATATCCTTTTGTGTATATGATTAGACATGGTACATCTTGTGGGCTTTTAACTGTACTGAAATCTTTTCAACTAACTGGCTTATTTTTGAAACATTTAACCATGTTATTTTAATCTATGACAGATTAAAAAAAATCGTTTAAGTTTAAGTAAAAAATAACAAATAAATGACAAATTTCTATCAGCAATGAAAGAACTAAAAGAAAAAAAATGCGTCTAAGGATAAGAAAGAGAAATTAAGGAAAATTGTGATGAAAGGATATTTTGAGTGTTGTAATGTAATTTAAACGTAAATAAGGATGGCGCATATCTGATAAATCTTGGAAGTTTGTTTCACAGTTGATGAGTTAAACTCATAAACCACATAACAACCATATTTTGATTTTTTTTATGGAAAAACAGTATATCAACTAGCGACAATATACTCATAAATGGTATACTACCTTGATTAAAAAGTTTTAGGACCGGCCACCGTGTGGCGCTGTCAGTCACCCGATTGGAATTCTTTTTTAGAGTTAGGTTACCACATCTATCATTGACACTTCCCTCTAAATTTCAGCGTTATAGCTTGACATTTGTAAAAGATACGCTGTACTGAGTAAATCTACTTTTGTGCGTGTTTTCGATTTTTTTACAAGTTTGAAAATGGCATCAACGAATTTGCATTAAATTTTGTGTGAAAAACGGATTTAACGGTCCGCAGACCTTGGAAATGTTGGAGAAGTGTTTTTAGGTGGTACGAACGCTTCAGAAGTGATCGTGAGTCGGTCGAGCGAGGATGACGAACGCAGTGGCAGTCGAAAACCGATGAAAACATCGATAAAATCAAAGGAATGTTGGCCGAAAACCGCAACTTGACCACCAGAGAGCTGGCAGAGGACTTGAACATCGCTTGTGGATCCGCTCAAGACATTTTGATTAGTGATTTGGGCCTCAGACGTGTCGTTGCAAAACTGGTGCCAAAATACCTCAATTTCATGCAAAAAAAGGACCGCGTTGAAATCGCGAAAGACATAATTTCCATGAGTTTTTGACCAAAAATAACACGACTTTAGTATATGCGAATTCAAACTAAAAGGGATTTTGTTTTACAACGAAAGATGTCACTGGGCATATATCCATAAGCAATTTACTCAAATACCGCACAGTGTTTTTCTTATAACTCTTTACGTAGTTTTTGGCTCTTGAGTGGTTTATGAGTTTAACTCTTCAGTTAGGACAAGTGAACCGCAAATGAAGATGTTTAAAATGTGGTGTAAGGTGTAGGTATGCAAAGAGCCTTTCATTGTCTGATTGAAGAGAACATCTGAGAGAAAGTAGATTTTTTCACGAAGATATGAAGGAAACTTGAAATTGTTAGGCACGCGAATAATGTTAGACACCCATTTGTCTTTATATTCATTTATTTAATATATGAATATAAAGAACAATGTCCAATTTGTCTTTATATTAATTTATTTAATGGAATACCTTTCTTTTTTACATTTTTATCGTAGTCTGGCAGAATTTAAAAAAACGTTCCTTAACCTGTTTCAATTCTTTTTCTTACGAATTTTGGTGTTACTTAACCTGTTTCAAACCTTATTTAATATTTAAAAGTTTTAGAACAGGAACTTTTTATAAACTCACTGGCCATACTGTTTTATTGGATTCGATGGCACACCTGAATTGAGGCAATTGGAACACACCGACATGTTTTATTTTTACCACACCCCCCATCATCAATGCATTGGTGATATTAACCCTTCCTTCCCTGTGATGTGTAACTAGTACACATTGCTTCTAAAAACTTTAATATCTCTATAAATATAATAAATACTGGGTTCGGATTTTAGTTATTCCTTCGTAATACGTTTACGCATTGAATGAAAAAATAATTTTAATAATAATTAATTAGCACTTATCGGCCACATCAGAGATATTTTGTGAAAATCGGGAATAAATTCACCAATATAATCAAACGTGTACCAGTGCGTGACGTAGGTATATTCATTCTAAAACCGCTATAGGTGAGGAAACGACGCTATTCACGTCTCACTCTCTCTCTCTAGTTCGGTATATGGGAACGCAAGAAACAGAATCTCAATTCGCTCGCTTCTCTCGCTTCAGTAGCTCGCGGGCATTCGTTTGAGATGGTCTCTTCGCCCGTTTCGTGAACGTCCGTTTTCAGCAATTAAGTTTCAATTATTATCACTTTTGACTTCAAATTTTATTAATTTAAGTGATTGGATTTAAGTGAAATTTTCTCATTTTTCCGATTTTAAATCGCTCATTTTTACATGTGTATTGATGTGTATTGAATACACAGAACTGGAACGCGCGATTTTTTTAGCATAGGAAGGGAAAGGTTAAACAATTGTAAAATTGACTGGAAAAGATTGTCAATGGTTAAAAAATCCGTCATTAAATTTGTAAATACATACCATGAAATTTTTTTATAGATCATTTAAAAAAGGAAAATAAAATAATAGGTTTACTTAATCAATTGGATCTTTTCATCCTTAATAAACCTGAGTTTCTCCTTTTTCAATCCTAATTATATCTTCAACATCTTAAATTTTTCCATTTTCCCTATTTGCTTCATTCCTCAGCCGAGTGGTCCTCGACCTTTTCGCTATCACCTGATCCAACAAAGCCTTTACGTGTCGATATCCCAAACATTCTACCAAAATGCCTTTACACTCCTAAAAAAACAGCTGAAAAAACACCTGAAAAATATTTCACCTGAAAACTGCTGTTTCAGCGCGATTTTTTTACACCTCGAGTTCTTTTTCACGAAAGTCGAAAAGGAAATATCACGTTCTAACAAATCTCTGCAGTAAGGAATTTCAGGTTTCAAACAGTAAAATATTTCGTTCAATTACGTGTAGGTTTTTTTTTCCAGCTTGGGACACGCAGTTTTTTCGCGTTTTTTTTTGCATACCTTGCGTAAATGTCAAAATGAAACTTCATATTTAGCATAATTATTTTTAAGAAAAAAAAAACATTTTTCTTCGTAATACTCGTAAAATAAGAATGCCATTTCGAATATGGTAATTTAAAATAATTTGTTTTTTTTAACAAAACGTTAACATGCTACCAGTTTTTTTTTTTAAATATCAAACACGCCACGTTTTTATTTGGGTAAACAAAGATCACTAATCGCCAATCTTTTGACCAGATATTAATTTTTCTCTTTTTTCATGTCTCCGGATCATGACGTTCCTCTCAATCAAATATTATTGTTGACAGGTTTATTAAAGTTAACCTCTCTTTTTTTAACACCGTTCTTTACTATCTATGCAGTGAAACTCTAGAAGCAGTTACCAAGTAATGGTAGATTTGCTCCTTTATTGGCACGTTTCAATGGCACTTAATTTCAAGGCAATATGCAAAGTGTTTCATTCCCAATTTTTCTTACCTCTCCACCATCCCTTCATTTATTGATGACACTCAGTTTTATATTTATTATGTATATAGCTCATGAATTTTTAAACAAACATATAATTATCTGAATAATTTTTAAACAAACATATAATTATCTGAATAATTTTTAAACAAACAAAATTATATGAATAATTTTTACACAGACAAATAATTATCTGAATAATTTTGAAACAAACATATAATTATCTGAATAATTTTTAAACAAACATATAATTATCTGAATAATTTTTGTGACCATGTAATTCCTTTATTTACTATGGTCTGGTTGGTTGGAAAATATTAACACCTGACAATATGTTTGTCAAATTGTTGTTTATAGTTAAGGCATTAACGTTGTGGAGGTTTAAAGACATTGTAATTTATTTTTATCAAACACTGTTTATTCCACTTTTTTGTGACGGTATAACCCTACCGGTTTCAAGGCTTTCACCTCATCTTCAGGGAAGCGCAAACAAGACTTGTTTGCGCTCCCCTGAAGATGAGGGGAAAGCCTTGAAACCGGTAGGGTTATACCGTCACAAAAAAGTGGAATAAACAGTGTTTGATAAAAATAAATTACATTTGTCAAATTGTTATAGAATGAAGTGCAGTAAATATAACGAACTGCTGTAAGATTTGGTTAGTTGGAATAAATTGCTGTGTATCAATAAGCTCGTCAGATATACAAAGTATAACCATATAGACAAAACTATACAAAAATTAGACGTACTCTCATTCGCATTATACTTCTTCAATGATGATCTGGGTTTTTATTTCTATGTCCCATCCAATTTTTCTACACCACCCATCGTCGTTGTTGTACCTCGTAGTCAAGGATCCCTTCGCCATTCCAACGTCAATTCAGTTACAAAACAAAGCTGTGGAGTTTTTTTAAGGGAGAGAGCCCTTGCATACCAGCAAACTCACTGGCCATACGGTTTTATTGGATTCGATGGCACACCTGAATTGAGGCAATCGGAGCACACCGACATGATTTATTTTTACCACACCCCCCATCATCAATGCATTGGTGATATTAACCCTTCCTTCCCTGTGATGTGTAACTAGTACACATTGCTTCTAAAAACTTTAATATCTCTATAAATATAATAAATACTGGGTCCATATTTTAGGTATTCCTCCGTAATACATTTACGCATTGAATGAAAAAATAATATTTAAAATAATTAGTACTTATCGGCCACATCAGAGATATTTTGTGAAAATCGGGAATAAATTCACCAATACAATCAAACGTGTGCCAGTGTGTGACGTAGGTATATTCATTCAAAAAAAACTGCTATGGGTGAGGAAGCGACGCTATTCACGTCTCACTCTCACTCTACTTCGGTATATGGGAACGCAAGAAATAGAATCTCAGTTCACTCGCTTCAGTAGCTCGCGAGCTTTCGTTTGAGGTGGTCGTTTCGCCCGTTTTGTGAACGTCAGCCGATGTTTTTTCTCATGTTTTCAGCAATAAAATTTCAATTATTATCACTTATGACTTCAAATTTATTTAATTTAAGCGATTGGAATATTCTTATTTTTCCGATTTAAAATCGCTCATTTTCACATGTGTATTGAATACACAGCACCGGAACGCGAGAATTTTTTAGCACAGGAAAGGAAAGGTTAAACACTTTTTTTCTGTTTGTATGTAATCTTAAAAAAAATGTAACTGCTTGAATGAGATTGTCGAAGGGCATACACTATTTGATTTCAATATATATATTCGCCTATAATACTGTTTTGCTGTTACTTTCACCAAATGTTGCTTTGAACTTTGTTATAATATTTAAGCCTTTTGAGTTCCTTGAGAGATGCTAGATAGTGAGCTTGCCTATATACGTAGAGAGTTCATTAGCTGGAATGACCAAGCAAAAACACTACTGGCACTAATTTCTCATCAGTATCAAGGTAGCAAGAAGGTAAAGCCAAGTTGAGGAAATTAAAACCTTACGATACATTTAAAATTATTACAAGGTGTAAATCAAGTAACAACCATTTTTAGGAGTTCTTTTAAAATACATTTTAAATTGAGTGGTTTTTTAAAATTCTTGGATAAAACACAGATAGCGTCGTGAACTTACCTGGGTCTTGTGACATTTGAAAAGTGTAATGTATGACATTTATAAAAATGGAGTCGTATATAATACAACAACGTGTTCAAATTGTTGAATTATTTTATGTATTGTAATCTCCGGAAACGGTGATGTTAATTGCCCACCAAGATCATGTGATCTGACACTGTTGGACTATTTCCTCTGGGGTCACACGAAATGCCCGGTTTATAAAAATGACCCCCAATCAATTCCTGGGCTGAAGGACGACATTATTCGCGTTATTGGCGAGCTTGAACCGCAATTATGTCAAAATGTCATCGAAAATTTTGACAAAAGAGCTGAATCTGTGGAGCTGCAAAATGTGAACATTTGGCGGATATTGTTTTTTGTATCTAAATGTCATACATTATACTTCAATGACCAATAAAAAGTTTTTTGAAATCAAAGCAAATTGTGTGTTTTATTGAAGAATTAAAAAAAATAGAATTAAAAAAACCGCTCAATTTGAAAGACCCTTTATATTAACACTACATAAATATACTACACTATACATCAAGTGTTACCGAGTGTGTTATCGCATAGCGAAAGATCTATACCGATATATTCTATGTGTTTTTATAAACAAAGCAATCAATAATGCCAATATTTGCACAAAGTTATCTTATAAAACTAATCAAATTTACATATAATAACTATAAACTAACTCAATTTTCATTTCCTATATGTTTGTTTATTTTTAATAACATTAATATTTGTTGTAATTTTTTTAGTCATACACTGTTTATTCCACTTTATGTAACGGTATAACTCTACCGGTTTCAAAATTTTATCCCCATCATCAAGAGACAAAAACCTTGATGATGAGGTGAAAACCTTGAAACCGGTAAGGTTAAATCGTTATATAAAGTGGATTAAGCAGTGTTTGATAAAACAAATTACAATGTATTTAAACCTCTACAGTGTTATTGCCCTAACTATAAATAATATCTTAATTTCTTATAAAAAGTTTACACTTGCATACAAACTTATAACTAGATAACAATCCTTACAACTTATTGTTTTTGTACTAATGCTTTAGTTCAATTTTTTTGTAGTTCGTCTCCCTTTGATAAGTTTTCTGTTTATTTTTTCGAGTCTCGAGTTGGCGCACCCTTAAGTAAAGTTAGTTATCTAAACGCCGCTTTATTAATTGTCCTTTCATTATTACTATGTGTCGATCATATTTTATGAGAATTTATTCTATGACACACGGCCCTTTTTACAATTCAAAGAAGATAAAAGCATTGTTAACGACATATACTCGTTGTGTTTCATCAATCGTGAGTATGCATTAATTGGGTCACTCCATGTTTGGTTTGGTGGATATTTTTTATGTGGATGTTGTCAAATTCAGGAGGGTTCTATTCTGGCAATTTTTAAATCTATGATTCAGGCTGGGAGACTTATTCTATAGTATTTCAGTATATTTATCTATGGTATTTAACTTATTCTATAATATCCCCTTTAGACCAGTTCTTTTTTATTCATGAGTTATATATTATTTATATCCCATCATTGAAGTTTAGATCAACGACGGGAGTTCTATGTGATCCGAAAATGCCAGTAAAGTTAAAAGGAAAAGTATACCAAACGATTGTCAGACCCGCACTTCTCTATGGCTCCGAATGTTGGACGATGTATAACTCTTACTCTAGGCAATTAGAAACTGCTGAAATGCGCATGCTTAGATGGTCAGCTGGTGTGCCCCTAAGAGACAAAATAAAAAGCTCACGCATTTGTGGAAGCCTAGGTGTTACAGATATCAACAGCAAGATGGAGGAGAGGCGATTGAGATGGTATGAGCATGTTGGACACAGAGCACCCGATGACATTGTGAACCAGTCAATCTCCATGGATCTTCCTCGAATAACAACCTGAGGAAGACCAAAGAATTCGTGGGTGGTGCAAAAAGATAACCGGATGCAGAGGCACGGCCTGGGGGACGTAGTCCGGGACAGAAGAGCATACAACCTGAGGACGAGGAGAGCTGACCCCAACAGTCTTCGCAGACAATGAGTTGGAATGGAGCCAGGGAGAAGATGTTATATATTATTTATAGTTAAGGCATTCACTTTGTGGCGGTTTAAAGACATTGTAATTTGTTTTTATTAAGCAATATTTATTCCACTCTTTTAGCGGTATAACCCTACCGGTTTCAAGGCTTTCACCTCATCCTCAGGGGAGCACAAACAAGACTTTTTATCATAATTTATAGTTCTTGTATTGTTGATTTATAGTAGTATCTTTAAGCATCATATACTGAAATATTTATGAATATATACTACACAACAACCGAAATAATCCAATGGTACCCAAGAGGCCTAAAGAGGCCCAGAAGAAGACCGAAGTTACGCTGGATAGATGAAATCAGGAAGCATGACAGCATCACATGGCATCAACGAGAAAAAAAATTGAACTATTTTGAGTCAACTTGGGGAGACCTTCATCCAGCAGTGGATCGTCCCTCGTTGACAATGATAATGATATACTACGCAATACACTAAACTTAAAGTCAAATGTATCACTATCACATATCGGAAGATCTACGAAAGGTTCTATGTATGTTAGTTCTTTTTCAATTTTTGAAGAGTTTGCTCTCTTGACGGCGCAATATAAGTTGTTCTTTTATTAAATTATTAACAGTTAAGGCATTGACATTGTGTTGGTCTAAAGACATTGTAATTTGTTAAGTAAATCACTGTTTATTCCACTATATTTCATATAACGGTATAACCTTACCGGTTTTAAGGTTTTTACTTCATTATCAAAGGAGCACAAACAAGGCTAAATTGTGTTCGAACTGGTACCGAAATACACGCTTCTAACGGTAATTTTTTTAACCGTTAGATGTGTGTATGTCGGTACCAGTTCGAGCATAATTCAACCTTGTTTTTGCTCCCCAAATCATGAGGTGTAAACTTTGAAACCAGTAGGGTTACACCGTTATACAAAGTGAAATAAACAGGGTTTGACTAAATAAATAACGGCTGTCTTTGCATTATTATAATAATTGTTTATTTAGATTGAATTTTAACACGCTTTCTTTTGGTTATTAATTGTTCCTATATTATACTCTTATATTTTAAGCGTATCTTATGTCATAAAAAAGTGATACAATATATCGTAAATCAAATTTTTAAAAAATGTCAACGTTTCTTCACCCAATTTCCGAAATTAATTACGCGCTAAACAAAACTTTCGACATCAGGAGTTAGTGTCGGTTAATATGGGTGGGGGTTGGGGGTGTTATGATTCCACCGAGGGTAGGTGCAGGGCAGTTTCGAGATCGTGGTGGGGAGCGCGTAACTGATGTCCTCTTTTTAAAAGATCGTTAATGCGGGCATATATCACAGGCGGGCGGGTTCGCGGGTCGGGGCCCCAATAAAAGGATCGTTTGTCACTGGAGCAGCAACTCCCCCTATTCCCTCCTTCACTCCTATCTAATATATATTTCTCTAAGGTGAAATGGGGGCAGTTTCATAATTCCTTAGATTCGGTATCGTCCTTATATGGCTAGACACACCTTCGAGGTGAGTAAGATGGAGTATAGCGAAGACAAATGGGTTTAAGTTAGTATTAATAACCATGTTACCTCCACATTTTCTATCCACACGTTCTCTCTACGCATGGAGCAAATAATGTACTTGTCTTCTTTCAGAATCATGAAATGATTTCATTTTGAACTTCTTCTTACACTTGAACGAGTATTATTGTATTGTATTACACTTTCATTGTATAACCTCGTGGGATTACAGATTTACATAACATCACATAGTTTCTCTGTCGAGGTAGGTAGAGATCACAGAGCACCAGACTTACTATCCTGACACACATCCTTAGCCTTTTCTGCACCCATAAACGTTCTCATATAACCTCTACGATTTCTCTGACTTTCTGTGTTTCTTTCTTTGAAAATATTATTTACTTGATCCAACTATACTTTCCTTGGTATTCCACTCACATTTGTACTATATATTTGTTTTGTTTGTCTTTCTTCATTCATTCGTTCTACATGTTCAAACCATTTCAGAGTGCTTTTCTTCATCTTACTCAACACATCAGCATTAAGTTCATATTCGTTCTTAATTACATCATTATGTATTCGTTATGATGTAATTAGGAACGATTTGCACTATAATTTTAGTTTTGCTAGTTTTTCTTCATTCATTCGTTCTACATGCCTAAACCATTTCAGAGTGCTTTTCTTCATCTTACTCAACACATCAGCGTTAAGTTCATATTCGTTCTTAATTACATAATTATGTATTCGTTATGATGTAATTAGGAACGATTTGCACTATAATTTTTGTTTTGCTAATCTTTCTTCATTCTACATGCCCAAACCATTTCAGAGTGCTTTTCTTCATCTTACTCAATACATCAGCATAAAGTTCATATTCCTTCTTAACACTTGCCACCCTGTGATGGATAGCGAGTGACCAGGATTAATATTTCAATTGATTATTCGACGTTTTAATACATAATAAAATGATTTTTATAGCTAATTACAAAAATAATCTAGCAGATTTTGCATAATTTTGATTTAAAATATACATTTTTCACTGGACGCTTAGCGTCCAGCACCGTGGCTGGCGGATTTTTTTTGCACAGGAAGGCAAGTGTTAATTACATAATTATGTATTCGTTATGATGTAATTAGGAACGATTTGTACTATAATTTTTGTTTTGCTAATCTTTCTTCATTCATTCATTCTACATACCCAAACCATTTCAGAGTGCTTTTCTTCATCTTACTCAATACATCTGCATTAAGTTCATATTCCTTCTTAACACTTGCCACCCTGTGATGGATAGCGAGTGACCAGGATCAATATTTCATTTGATTATTCGACGTTTTAATACATAATAAAATGATTTTTATAGCTAATTAAAAAATAACCTAGCAGATTTTGCATAATTTTGATTTAAAATATACATTTTTCACTGGACGTTTAGCGTCCAGCACCGTGGCTGGCGGATTTTTTTAGCACAGGAAGGCAAGTGTTAATTACATAATTTTGTATTCGTTATGATGTAATTAGGAACGATTTGCACTATAATTTTTGTTTTGCTAGTCTTTCTTTATTCATTCGTTCTACATGCCTAAACCATTTCAGAGTGCTTTTCTTCGTCTTACTCAATACATCAGCATTAAGTTCATATTCGTTCTTAATTACATAATTATGTATTCGTTATGATGTAATTAGGAACGATTTGCTCTACATCTTTGTTTTGTGAGTCTTTCTTTTTACATTCGTTCCACATGCCCAAACCATTTCAGAGTGCTCTCTTTCATCTCACCCTTCACATTAGTTTTAAATTCACATTCATCCCTTATCACTACATTTCGCATTCTATCATATATTACATTGTTACCCCTTGTATTTTCTCAGTACACGCATTTCTAGACTTTCTACACCCATGTTTCGCTCCCATATGTCAAAATTGGAACCAAAACACTATTATCTTAGCAGATTATAATCTGGCGGGCTTATTGCATTCAAATATCTCATATTGGAAGTCGTTTATTCTCGTTACACCAGATTGGGACTAATTTTTTTTGGCGGCATCAGGAACCAAATCCTATATATTCAGTTCAGAAGACAAACGATGACTAGGCTTCTCAAACCATCGAAAGGACCGTTAAATTAAATATAATACAAAATATTTAACACTAAGGAAATTAATGATCATTCAAATTTAATTTAAGATTGAAACACTGTTTAATCCGCTTGAAAAAAAAATTTAACCAAACTAGTTTCAAGTCATGTGCGACTTTTCTTCAGGGGTATTCCAAACTGAATCTGTGAATCATTTCCCATCCTTAGATTCTTCCACATCCACACAACTTCTACGATTTCTATGACTTTCTACTTTTTCTCCTTTTAGAATATCATTCACTTGATCCAACCACAAATTCATCCAAATTATAAAAGTAACAATAATAATTATATTACTAGTAATAAGACAATTTATATAGCGCCGTTTAGATTGCAAACTCTCCTTAAGGGCGCTTTAACTAAGGAATCGAACCCACTATTATTGACATATTATAATATTTAAAAAAAAGTATAGATATACACAAATACATATACGTATGTTGATAGTAAGGTAAGAATGTGTTAGTGGCTTAGTCTTTTATCACGTCCATGTTTGGTCTCCATATATCGAAGTTGGCACTAAAAAACTATTGTAAACTATCATCTCTGCAAATTTTCATACTGTCCGGTTCAAGTATATATGTTTCAGTGCCCCGTTGATATTGTTTCCTATCGCTACACACCCTTCAATCTCCCTCTTAACTCTTCCATAATCTGAGAAAATACTCCTCAAATAACTGAATTTCTCGATCTGCTCAAATCTTACATTATTCACCCACATGTCGCAACTGCCATGTAATGATCGAGGTATTTCATTATTCACCCATATGTCGCAATTGACATGTAATGGTCGATGTATTACATTATTCACCCATATGTCGCAGTTGCCATGTAATGATCGAGGTATTTCATTATTCACCCATACGTCCCAATTGCCAGGTAATGATCGAGTTATTTCATTATTCACCCATATGTCGCCATTGTCATTGTATTTCATTATTCCCCCATATGTCGCAACTGCCATGTAATGGTCAAGGTATTTCATTATTCACCCATACGCCCCGATTGCCATATAATGATCGAGCTATTTCATTATTCACCCATATGTAGCAATTGCCATTGTATTTCATTATTCACCCATATGTCGTAATTGACATGTAATGATCGATGTATTTTATTGATTAATGTAAATAAAAACGTACCTTAAGAAACCTATTTTTTTTTCTTTTTTCGGTAATAATAGCTTTAAAATGGTATCCTTTTTCCACACAATCAAAACCAGCGTGTATCTTGATATGCTCATGAAAAAGTTATTTCTCAAAATAAGTTAATAAATGTTTATCTGTGAACATGTGTCTAAAGCTTAAAGTTTTTAACGAATATAATAAAACAAATGGGATTACACGAGAAATATGTGGCATGACATTAATGTAACCGAAGCAAGGGCGGGGGTGATATACTGCCTTGAGTGCAACCCTTATACTTGTGTGTCGCGGCAGAAAAAGAGGAATGACACTTGAAACGTATTGCGGTTGTAAACACGGCTTAAATCTAAGACCAGTTGCAGACGACATTATTAAAGAGCTACCTAGAATACATGGAAAGAATGAGTAATACTTGAAAAGGACACAACCCACATTCTACCTGCTCTGAGATAATTAAGGAAATATCACACCATTTTGTATGAGCTTGTATGGAACAAAGTTGATTAAAAAAAAATTTTGCTCATGTGATTTACATATATTACTCGACCTTTTTGGGGTGCTTGCTATAAGATGCTAAGCCTTGTGGACAGTTTTGGTATGGATAATCACCTAAACTTGATATCGGACTGTTACAAACTACTCGGTTTTGTAATGAGAATATCAAGAGAATTTAACAGCACCGATATCCTCCGAAACTTATATAACTATCTAATTAGAACCAAATTAGAATATGCATCTACGGTTTGGGCTCCTCACCAGCTCAAATACAAAAACAATATAGAACAAATACAAAAAAAATCCTCAGATATCTATGGTACAGAACAAAGGGCGATTACCCAAAATATGCTCACCATGCCGAACTTCTCACGGTGTGTAACTATAGAAGCCTCGAAACAAGAAGGCAAGAATCCATTGCGATATTCCTAATAAAGGTTTTCCAAGGTTCCTTTAACTGTCCCGCGATTCTAGAAGCACTAAGTTTATATGTACCCAATAAATATAGCCGTGCAAGGAATCACCCTCTGTTCTACATACCAACTTACAGGACGAATATCATGACTAAACACTCAGTCACCCGTGGTATAGAGATATTGAACCAACTGAATGACACGGTTGATATATTCTCGGTACCGTCTAGCAGTATGAGAAGAATCCTGGCTGATATTATTCCTAACGAATAAGCTAACGCTAGAAGCAAACCCTCTTTGTGTAACAGGAGAAATCCGTGCAAAGTGGATAAAAAAAAAAAAAAAAAAAAAAACATTTCTCAGCTCCTGGTTTGCTGACATCTCGAACAATTCACCCTTGGCTTCAAATACTATAGCTGTCAAAGCACGGACAAAGGCCATATTCCGAAAACTGGGAAGGCCTGCATGCTAAACTTGGTGGAGGGGTGTAAAGGCTGGTCCCTCCTGCTTCTGTGTTTCCGTACCCTCTTTTCTAATCCTTAAAAACGCCTATCCACATTAGTATATCTCAAAACATTTTTACAACACTCCTGCTCCCACTTAATATCCACAAGGGCAAATTTCCTCTGTGACATAGTACTATACCCCAAACTAGTGTATGTTACTCGTAGCAATCAGGCTCACAATATATACAACATGTATACAATTCACTGCGGTGCGGTAAGTAATGGGAAACCACCTCACTATTTTTCCAAAGAAACGGACATGAATATGCTCAAAAATTTGTGGTCACGTTCCAAAGCGTTGAGGTTACGATGAAAAATAATTGGATATTTTTAATTGACCAAAAATATGTTTTATTCGTTTTTTTATTAATATTATCATTTTTAACATGGATTGTTCCACTGTTTCGGTGAGGTCAAAAAACTTCGTATTCAAACACATCACATATCATCTTTTGCGGTTCGTTCGGATCGACTTTGAAAAGATCTTCTCAACACAACGAAATGTACTTTATCAATTTTATTTATTGCGTACGCTTAGTTAATACTACTTAAGCGATAGAAGATATTTACGTATCTGTTGAGACATGCGCAAATTGCCCCCAGGAAAATAAGCGATCTCTTTGTTGACAGACTTTTGTTCAATGTACCGGAAAATTATTTACGACATCGTGAATTAAGAATGTTTTCGGTTCCATAATATGAATGAATCAACGATATGTTTCCCGTTCAAAAGCCACCCTTTGACGCCTACCTATTATCCTCCCATTCTTCTGTACCTATTACAACTAGAAAAAATATATTTTATATATTATTTAGTTCATCTTCACGATATGTCATAACAACACATTCGGCATTAGGTGTAGTGAAATGTATGCAGTGTTAATATATAATTATATTATACATTTTGATAAGATCTTCAAAAAAGGATTATCGTCAAGTGTTTCCTAAAACCGCAGACGTCACTCATTTATTTAATATTTAAAGATAGACCAGGTGTGTTGGTTAATAACGCTATATAATACATGAAAAGTTGCTGAAAAGCTCAAATACGGCTGATGTTTAACAGTTTAAGAGTTGTCGTTGTTGCTGGGTCTAGTAGTCTAGGATCCCCTCGCCATTCTAATGTCAAGATAAAAAACAAAGCTGTGCCGTGGAGTTTTTTTCTCTATTATTTTTGAAGAATAAACATGATCAAAGTCAATAATTTTTTTATTGAACAAAGTTATACGTTGATTAGAAATGCAAATTAACATATTTTAAACGTATCGTCAAATACATTTGACGTGGTTTCAGAAAATAGCCAAACAGGCAGTTTGAAAAGTGTTCATTCCAGCAATCCGATAATAATACCATATATGATAATGCGTAGGAACGTTCGAAATCTTGAATTCATAATGGACTTAAGAATCTTAATCGATTAATTTGATCAAATTAATGGCGCCAGGTGGGGAAGGAAACAAATCTTCTTCTTCCGAGTGTCATGTCAGGTCCCCCCAACGTTGAATATCACCTGAGACAAGGCATTTTTGTCCCCGGCAGCCCGAAAAATATCCTCAACGCTCTTTATACCAGTCCAATCACGTATATTGCGGAGCCAGGAGATTTGCCTCCTGCAAAACACCTCTTCGACTCTCTATTTTGCCTTGGATGGTCAGGTGCAGTAATTTGTACTTTTCTTCTCTAAGTACATGCCCCAAATAGGATACGTTTCGGATTTTAATATTAGTCAGAAACTCTCTATCAGATTTGGCTCTTTGAAGAACCCTTGTGTTGCTGACCATATCCGTCCAGGGTATTCGTAGCATTCTCCGGTGCATCCACATTTCGAATGCTTCGGTTCATATTACCAACTTTGAGGGTCCATGATTCCACTCCATGCAATAACACTGACCAAACGTAGCATTTGACTAACCGTTGTCGAAGTTTCAAGTTTAGATTATCATCGCAGAATACGCTTCTCATTTTATTAAAAGCTGCACGAGATGATTCAATTCTGCACTTGACTTCAGTTTCGGTTTCTATGGAACGAATATTCAATTTTAACTTCAACAAAAAAAATGATAACAATAATTCGAATATTTTAACGTTTGATCTCGATTTATGACGATTTCGTTGTATACAGTATAATCTGGCGGGTTTGTTGTCACGTGGAAATCTTTTCCAACGAACCAGAAATATATTAAAGATGTCTTAAGTGAAAACCATACTTGAATCCTGACATCTAGGAATGGAACCCGCAACCCAAGACCCATTTCTAGGTCTACCAAAACTTTTAGCCCCTTCGATGATACGTATGTATTATTTTTGTAAATTTTTCCGCGAAAAGAATGTCCGTGTCATTCAAAGGGAGTAGCACAGTACCTTCATCATGAAAGTCAAACGTATTAACGTGCGGTCATACACCTCCGTGAAAAGAATGCCCGTGTCATTCAAGGGGAGTAGCACAGTACCTTCACCATGGAAGTCAAGTGTATTAACTTGCGGTCATACACCTCTACTTAAGAGTAAAACCAGTGTGAGATAAATGCCAGAAATAAAACCCGGTGCATCCGCTTGCTTAACGTAACTGTTAACCATTAGACCACGGCCGCCTAAAAAAACAACTGAAACAGAGACTCTAGTATTCATTAGTTAGTATAATTGTTATCACCTCATTTCGGATTTCAACCCCATTACGAACCCTAAGAGTGGAACGAATAGCCTTTTCTACGCCATACTATTGTTGAATGATTATTTGTACGCAACCACCTCACCCCCCTCTTTCATTCTCCACCCATTCCGATCTCCTCCCACCTCCCCTCCTCCAATCCGCATTCCAATTACTTTTACCATCAATATCAGCCTCCACCCCAACCTCGAGTCCTTTTCATTGAAAATAAAAAGCGACCAATCGGCCCACAAAAAAAAAACGAGATGAAACTTAACATTGCTGGTCTGAACGGAAAAGGCAGAGACGTCCCTGACTTAAATAGCGAGTAGTTAAACTCCATTTAAACACGTTTAATTTATTACAACATCATTTTTACATTAAAGATTTACCTAATTCTTACAATAAGAAAATATACGCAAAATAAAATTCAGCTTTAAAAAAATAAAGGAAATAAAAATGTATTTTTGAATTGAAAATAAAATAAAATAAAATAAAAAAGCATTGTATTTGTTTTATTCAACACTGTCTATTCACTTTATGTAACGGTATAACCCTACTGGTTTCAAGGTTTTCACAACATCATGAGGAGAGCACAAACAAGTATTTTTTGTGAAGTGAAATAAAGTGTTTGATGAAACAAATTATAATATCTTTAAGCCTTCACAATGTTAATGCCTTAACTATAAATAATATAATATAAATAAAAACTGAATTACATTTAGAGGTGGCAAGTGCAACCAAATAAAAACTAAATTACATTTAGAGGTGGCAAGTGCAACAAAAGTAAACTTAAAAACAGTGAACAATATTAAGATATGTACTCGTAAAATACATTAAAATAACATATATGTATGTAAAGGGTCTTTCAAATTGAGCAGTTTTTTTAATTCTTGGGTAAAACACAGATGGCGTCGCGAACTTGCCTGGGTCTTGTGACATTTGAGAAGTGTAATGTATAACATTTACAAAAAATGGAGTCGTATGCAATACAACAACGCGTTCAAATTGTTGAATTATTTTATGTATTATAATCTCCGGAAACGGTATTGTTAATTGGCCACCAAGATCATGTGATCTGACACCGTTGAACTATTTTCATGATTGTAAATTGAGTGGTTTTTTTTAATTCTTGGATAAAACACAGATAGCGTCTTGAACTTGCCTGGGTCTTGTGACATTTGAAAAGTGTAATGTATGACATTTATAAAAATGGAGTCGTATACAATACAACAACGCGTTCAAATTGTTGAATTATTTTATGTATGAAACGGTATTGTTAATTGGCCACCAAGAATATGTGATCCGACACCGTTGAATTATTTTCTCTGGGGTTACGTGAAAAGCCAGGTCTATAAGAATGACCCCAGATCAATTTCTGAGCTGTAGGACGAAATTATTCGCGTTATTGGTGAGTTAGAACCGCAATTATGCCAAAATGTCATCGAAAATTTTGACAAAAGAGTGGACATCTGTGGAGCTGCAAGACGTGGACATTTGACGGATGTTGTTTTTTGTGTTTAAATGTCATACATTATAATTCAATGACCAATTAAACGTTTTTTGAAATCAAAGCAAATTGTGTGTTTTATTCAAGAATTGAAAAACAGTAGAAATAAAAAAATCGCTCAATTTGAAATACCCTTTAGATATGTGTATATCTTCCAATAAGATAAACAATTTTCCCTTGTAGAAGTTTAGTGACACTTGAAGAACGTCTATCTGAACGGATACGCGGTGAATAAAAAGTGTGATTGCTTGAATTGGATTTTTCTTGATTGGACATTTTCAAACGCAGGATGGTTCCCCATAAAGGTTGATAAAACAATTTGTGATTGATGACAGCCCTTTGAAGTTAGGCGGGCAGAAATTTATTCCATACAATAGAGGTGCTTAGCCGCGCGGTACCGCACTGGACATCAGTGCGGAAGGTCGTCGGTTCGAACCCCGCGCTGAGCTACTCCGCTCTAACGACACAGCCACTTTTTCCGCCTAGTGTTTCGAGGGTATAAGGATGGATACCTAAGACTTCAGTCATATCTATTTGAATTTACTGTTGGAAATCTCCACATGTGAGTGATTGCCACGAAAATTGGGGTATACCCTGGTGGTAAGACACTTGTCTTCCGATCCGGAGGTTGCGGGTTCGATCCCCGCTGGATCCAGATTTTTTAATATAGGATTCCAGTCTGGTTAACACTTAGGGCCTATAAAAACATCTTTCTGGTTGGTTGGAAGAGATTGCATCCTGGCAATAAACTCGCCAGAATAAAAAAAAAAGTTTTAAAGATGACTATAGTTGCAGTACATTCACCTTGCAATCGATCGACAGGTTATCTCTCGAGATAGAGTATATTTGTCAGCCACTTTGTAAACGGAAGATGCCATGTATTGGTTTATTGTGTGTAAATTGTTGCACTTCAGCAAACACACATTATTTAGACTAAACTCTGAGTTCCAATGGTCAGGATATTAAACATTCAAAATTAACAGCAGTTTTTTTATCTGCTGCAGTCTTTTTTGAGACATTTTTGTGTTACTTTATAGCAATCAATACATTAAATATTACACAAAATTTTAATGACTGTTGCAATAACAGAAAAAAACAAATCGAAATGTCGAAAAATGTATATAACGTACAATAAATAAGGCGAATCCAAAAATATTGGTGTAGAACAGAAAATAAAAGATTATAAAAGGTGTGGTGACTTTGTTGGAGTTGAATGGCCATCGGAAGTGTGTAAAAAGAAAGGTGGCACAGTCCCTAGTTGTGGCCCTGGTAAATGATTAAAGGTAGAAGGAGAAGAGAAGGTGGGGACTGGAAAAAAATCGAAGAGGAAGAGAACGGAGAACAAACAGGATGGGGAAGGAGTCCTCCGTTAATACCACGTCATCTCCAATCATCAGAAAAAAATCGGTTCATTATTTTTTAACACGCAAAGACCCGAAGGGGTTTTTATTCGTAATTGAACCGTTTGATCAATTATATAGTTAAAAGTCTGTTCTCTTTAAACCGTAGTAATACGCGATAGTAGTTTACGATCGGAAATTGTAGTTGTACTGTATTACACTTTCGTTGTATACAGTACAGCCTGGTGGGCTTATTGCCTTGTAGCAATCTTCCAACAAACCAGACAGATGTCAAAGAGGCCTAAAGTGAAAATCAGACTGGAATCCTTTTTTTTTTTTTTAATCTGAGTTTCAGCGGCGTTTAAATCCACAACCTCTGGGTTTAGAGACAGGCGTCTTATCAACTAGGCTAAGAAGTGTTGTATAAATATATTAGACGACCTCTGTAACTTAATTGGTAATACGTCTGTCATCTGAAACGGAGGTCGCGTGAGGTTTTCAATCTGGTCTTCATTTAAGGTCTCATAAACAACCGTCTGGTTGATCGGAGGAAATTGTCAAATGATAATAATCTCACAAAGTTTTACTGTGTACAAATAAAAAAGAAAGTGTTATAAATGATTCGTTCGGGCGCTACAAACGTGGTTTGTTTAATATTACTGGGTTAGAGTATCGAGTTAGCTATGTAAAATTGTTATTTGAATCAAATTGAATATGTTCTAGAGCAGAGGTGGGCAAACGGTCGTGATCGGCTGGTTAATTGTACATTAGTAGTCAATTGTAGATTAGTAGTCAATTGTAGATTAGTAGTCAATTGTAGATTAGTAGTCAATTGTAGATTAATAGTCAATTGTAGAGTAGTCAATTGTAGATTAGAAGTTAATTGTAGATAAGTAGTCAATTGTAGATAAGTAGTCAATTGTACATAAGTAGTCAATTGTAGATAAGTAGTCAATTGTAGATAAGTATTCAATTGTAGATTAGATGTCAATTGTAGATAAGTAGTGAATTGTAGATTAGAAGTCAATTGTAGATAAGTAGTCAATTGTAGATTATTAGTCAAATTGTAGAGTAAATATACACAATTATGTTTTTTTTATTATAAACAACAATTTTAACTCAAGAAAAAATAGAACACGTAAGAAATTTTATTGTTATTTGTCATCTTATGTTATTTGAAAAATATTAAAATGATTTAAAAGCAATGTACGAATATTTAATCTTATCAATAAAAAATTACTCTGATCGTTGATGCATTTCCGACCACGAAAAGGAGTAGTTCATATGACGGGGAAGGCAGTTTTTAGTAGATCTTGCTATTTCTATGTGTCTCCACTTCTACTTTAAAGTCTAAGGCACATACAACAAGATCATAATAGAAGAAAAAAAAAGTAAACACTGCTCTTCTTTGTTTGTCAAAGGTTTCAACTTTCGATTTGTGAAACTTCAAATAAGAATATTTAACAATACATTACATTGTTCACACATACGTACTATTAAGCTATTTCCCTGTCGGATTAGGCATAGATGAGAAATTGTCATACCTTTCTATCTCAACACACACATCCTTCGCCTCTTATTTATCCATAAACCTTCTCAAATAATTTCTACGATTTCTCTAACTTCCACGTTTCGTTCTTTTAGAATTTCACTTACTTGATCCTATCGCGCTTTCTTTGGTCTTTCACATGCCTTCTACTAAAATTTGCACTTTACATCTGTTTTGTAAGTATCTCTTCATTCATTTGTTCAACATGCCCAAAGCGAACCGGGACCATTCTGCCTGAAGAGAGCTTCGGGATAGGAGGTAGAAACACGTGTAGTTTAATATAATTGCTGGAAGAACAAAGTAATTTATTTACAAGGATACATGGACTGACAATGACAGAATACGAAATGGAGAGATCAGGGATGTACGTGAATGTTGAACTAGGAGGCCGGGAACAAACCTTCTTAACAAGAATGAAAACTATGTAGAAGTAACAATAATGGAAAAAGAGTGAAATTAAGAATTTAAAACCTGGTGGTGAATTTATCCGTCGAGCTAATTAAAGGTTGTCTGCCAAGAATAATCAACAGTGAATAGAACAGTGTGGGGTACATGACCGTGCGGTAACGCACTAGACTTCCGTGCGGAAGGTTGTCGGTTCAAACCCCGCGCTGTGCTATTCCCCTCGAATGAGACATGTATTTTCCGCCTAGTATTAGGGAGTGTAAGGATACCTATGACATCGGTAATATGTACTCTGATAAAAAGAAAAAAAACATGTCAGTGTGCTCCGATTGTATCACTTTGGTGTGCCATCGAATCCAGTATGCTCAGTGAGTTTGCTGGTATGCAGCGACACACTTAAAAAAACTCCACGGCACAGCTTCGTTTTTCAACTGAATTGACATTGGAGTGGCGAGAGTATTTTTGACTACGAGGCTCAGCAACGAAAGACGACGACAGTGAATAGAATCGGGTCCACACATTTCAAAGTCCCCATTTCTACTTCATGCACCATTAAAATTGAAAAAAAAAAGCTTAAAAAAATATTTCAACACACTTAAAAAAATATTCTCATAAAAATAATAATTCAGGCTTAATCTGTTAACTTCTTAAACGCTTCGCGTCTAATTAGCGCCGGATATGTTCAAACTTGGAGCATTATCTAATAAGAAAAAGCGTATTTTTATTATTTTTACTCCGCCCCCGTCATTGGCGCTCCCTAATTAGCGATAATTATATCATCTGCAACTGAAGCCGCCCCTGTCAACTGTTCAGTATGCACTGAAAACTTTAGCAGTTTTAATTCTTTTTTGCAAATTTTCTACAAATACTTATCAAATATAAAATTAACTAATTTTGAGCCAAAGTATTTGAAAATTTCATAATTTTTCTAGATTTTGCACTTTCGCTTATAAAGGGTCTTTCAAATTGAGCGGTTTTTTTAGTGATTTTTTTTTTAAATTCTTGAATAAAATACACAATTTGCTTTGATTTCAAAAAAACTTTTTATTGGTCATTGAAGTATAATGCATGACATTTAAACACAAAAAAACAATATCTGCCAAATGTCCACCTCTTGCAGCTCCACAGATGTCTACTCTTTTGTCAAAATGTTCAATGACATTTTGGCATAATTGCGGTTCTAACTCACCAATAACGCGAATAATTTCGTCCTTCAGCTCAGGAATTGATTGAGGTTCATTCTTATAGACTTGGTTTTTTAAATAGCCCAACGGCGTCAGATAACATGATTTTAATGGCCAATTAACATCACCGTTTCTGGAGATTACAATACGTAAAATAATTCATCAATTTGAACGCGTTGTTGTATTGTAAACGACTCCATTTTTATAAATGTCATACATTACACCTCTCAAATGTCACAAGACCCAGGCAAGTTCGCGACGCCATCTGTGATTTATCTAAGAATTAAAAAAAATAATAAAAATCTTTTGTCTTCCATGCAATGGTTTTGAATGCAATTTTTGACGAAAAATTTATTAACAAATCAATTGTTGTATTGTATTGTTAAAAATAACGATGTAACACTTAAATTTTAAACCTTTCAAACTAATTGAATTGCCATTGGAATATCATGGGATCCTCGACTACGAGGCCCAGCAACGAAGACAACACTTTTGAAGTTGAAATTTTGCCATACATTTTCCCAACAGTTAAAAAAATTCAATAAAGGTAAAGGTAGGAAAACCATTTAGACAGTCGATCGGAGCGTGGTTGTTATTGCGACAGGATTTTGAGTACTTGGGCTTTCAGGATGAATGACGAGTGGAAAGGATTTAGTTTTTGTATTTGTGTTTCTGTGTATTTTTTTTGTTTTAATTTTAATTTTTATTCTTATGATTTTGTGCGGTATATTGTGGGATGAATATTTTTGGTCTTTCTGGAGTGATGATGTGTGAGGAGTTGAATTTCGCATGATGTTTCCAGTTGTAGTTGAGTGCCACTGTTTGTCAGGTTGATGAGAGCGTGCAACGGGGTTTTGTTTTTGTGTAATCAAAAATCGGAAAGAAGTATCTTAAGAAGTATCTGGGGATACGACAAATGAAAGGCAACAAACCCAGATCCATTAAAATTATATGTCCAAATCAAATTACCTGTTGTTTTTTCTCAAATTGTGTATATTTCTTGTCATGTGTAATAATAATAATAATAATAATAGTATCGATTTATTATTTCATGCTAAATATCCTCAGTAAGATACAGGCAAAAGCCTAGTTTACTGGGGATACGACAAATGAAAGGCAACAAACCCAGATCCATTAAAATTGTATGTCCAAATCAAATAACCTGTTGTTTTTTTTTCTCAAATTGTGAATATTTCTTGTCATGTGTAATACTAAATAAATAAATAAAGTAAACGCAAAGAGTTCCACGTAAAAAGTCACCCTGAGCATCGCACAATTTTTTTTCAGTATTTTTTTCTCACACTTTCTATCTAGTTTTTTTTTGTTAAGTATCTGAATATTTCATTATTATCTTACTTTCTGTTTTAACCTACACTCTGAAATTTAGTTATATGTTGTAAAAAATGTTAAAGGTCAAAATCGATCGTATATAAATAATCTATTAAATTATGGAAAATGTAAATACATTTTTTTTAAGAAAAGATTTTGGATAAATCTGCTATATTATCTCAATTATTCTGTGAAGCAAGTAAAACGGACCAAATCTGAGAAATAAAACAAAATGCCAACAAGATAAAAAGTACGACGTATAAAATTAAATGCGCAAAAGTTGTTGCGAAACGTCGTAACAATTCCAAGAAAACAAATCTTGGGATGAGTTAAAAAAAAAGGATAATATAAAAAAAATGTAGAAGTCAAAACAAAGAACAGTAAAGATCATAAAACTCCATTTGTATCGACCTACACCTGAGTTTGCGGTGACAAAACGTTAAAATCAATACTCATTTTTTTAGTACAAATAAAAACTCATCTTCTTTTGACGTCCAAATTAAGGCCCATATGATTCTGAACTACTGTTCAGCACTAAATCCTTTTACTGCATCAGATAGAAAAGGAAAACTCTCGTAGTCGTCTTTGGTGGGCCTCATAATCGAGGATCTCCTCGCTATTTCAATTCATTTAGTCGGAAACCGAAGCTGTGTACTGGATTCGATGGCACACCGAAGTTATACAATCAGAGCACACCGGCATATTTTATTTAGCTTTTTGAAAGAATAGATATAACCTAAGTCATAGGTATCCTTAAACCCCCGAATACTAGGCGGAAAAAAAACGTGAGCAGCACAGCACGGGGTTTGAAATACAGTGAGTTACCGCATTATTATGCCCTTCAAGATTATACACAAGGTAGAGAAGGAATACTCTTAACAGAAAACAGTGTGCAAAAAGCCTCATACCAACCTATTACGGCAGTTTGGTATGTAGAACTACCACACAATAGCTTGCCCATCCTCTACAATAAAATGCAAAAAAAAAGAACAAACCCGGTGGTCAGAGCAAAACTGGCCATGGTCATAAATGGAAGACTGTGATCTGGAAACGGAGGACTTGTCAAGATTACTTATCGTGAAAATAGCCACGTATAATGCAAGAACGCTATCCAAAGAAGCCTACTTAAGATCATTGCAACATGAATTCGACAGCATCAGGAGGATATTATTGGACTCAGCAAAGTGTGCAGAATGGGAGAAGGTATTATAATTATTAAAGGTGATTACATGTTTTAGTACTCAGGCACTGAAACTATCAGAACAAGTAGTGTGGGTTTTAATATCCACAAAAAAATGGAAAGACAGAGTAATCGATTGCAGAAGCTCATCAGATCAAGCAGTTCTTCTTACCTTGACGTTGAGCGGGCGATACCAAATGTAGATTCTTCAGGTTTATGCACCTACTTAAAACTACATAAACAAGGAAGAAGAAGATTCCTATGAAGAAATATAAAATCTGCAAAAAGCAGATGGATCTCACTTTCGAAAAGTAATGGGTTACATTAACGTAAGAATTGAAAGCCGAGTACGGTATACGATGATATTTGGTTTCGGGACATATGATGAAAGAGGCCATCGATGGGTGGAATTCGGATACTTTATCATGATGGGTACGAAACGCTATACGTGGTATGAAATAATAAATAAATAAAAAATGTTTCCATTTTCAATGAAGAATTAAGTCAACGTTGAACCATTATACTGAATGACTTGGTCACCCTAGAAAAAATGAAACGGAGCTGGAGATCGCAAAATGTGGAGTAATTTAGGAAGCAGCTCTCCAGGGCCGCTCCAGGTGACACGGCTCGGCACCAGGGGCGGAGCTTTATTGCCGCACTTTTTATACCGGGACCGGAGTAATGGACCGAATTCCAACCTATTTAAAGTGGAATTTTTATTTCTACTTTCTCTCAATCTATCTCTCTTTAGACAGGTCTGTTCAACCGTTTGAAACGTTGAAGTTATATATTTGTTTTTGTATTATACTTTTATACTTATGTTAATTGGATGTTACAGAGGAACAGCTGGACAAATTACAGCGTCTTCAGAATGTGTGTCTTAGATTCATTTTCAACCTACGTAAGTACGATCATATAACTTTATACCAGAAGGCATTGAACTGGTTGAATGTTAAAAATAGACGCCAAATTTATATACTGTATCTATTGTATAATATCCTTCACTGTCTCGCCGCCCCCTTTTACCTCGCCTAAAATTTTCAGCGTCTTTCCAATCATGGATTAGCGCTACGCTCAAACAGAGATTGTTTATTGGCCTTCCCAGTTCACCGCTCCTCTTTTTTTACGTCGTCCTTTACTGTCCATGCAGTGAGACTCTGGAATCAGTTATAAACCAATATAAGACTCGCTCCGTCCTTGGCATGCTTGTCCTTGGCATGCTTGTCCTTGACATGCTTGTCTTGGCATGCTCCGTCCTTGGAAGCGACTGAAAAAACTCTTCATTTCTAGTCAGTAGAATAACGTGTTTCACTCTTAAATTTTCTTTTCCTTTCCTCTCCACCATCCCTTCCTTTCCTTTTGATTGATGATATCTCACTTCATATGAAAAATAATGTTCGGTTGATTGTCCGTCTTTGTGGGGTACGTGGGCATATGCTCACGTATATGTTTATGGATTTCGTGGGGATGGATAGTCATTTGAATGATTAATACGACCACGCAAGTTGCTTCATTTACTTTTGTTTTGTTGGTTGGAAGAGATTGCCGCCTGGCTATAAGCCCGCCAGATTGTTTTTGCAATCAAAGTGTTAAATAAATAAATACTTTATAATCATTAAATATATGGATACATTTTTTGCGACATCCTGCATTATACGCTGGTAAACTGTCGAACAAGAGTTTTTTTTATTTATTTAGTTTGAATATACATAATATGTGTTTGAATATACATAATATGTGTTTGAATATATATAATATGTGTTTGAATATACATAATATGTGTTTGAATATACATAATATGTGTTTGAACATACATATACGAGTAAATTGGGAGAATAAACACAAAATGACAAAAAAACGGACATTTTAACTTCTGCCATAACGTCACAGATATATAACTATAATCATGCAATGTCTCGTGTGTGGTCACAGATTACATATTATCATTTCTTTTACCCTGCAAGGATAGGCAAAGAGAACAGATCTCTAAGCTTTTCTATTCAAGTAAACCACTTTCGCCTTATTCACATTCACACATCTCATCATGCATAATCTTTGATTACTCATACTTCTCACTTGACCCTTTTTAAAACTCTGACCCAGTTGATCTTGCCACGTTTGTCTTGATCTACCTCTTTAACGCACACGCTGAACTTTTGATCTGTATACTCGCGTAGTCATTCCTTCGTCATTCATTATTTCATCATATCCATGTACTCAAAATTTACGACGATAGTGGCTACGTTGGAAATAAGATTACCATCAATCCTGCAGTCTTAGGTTTGATTTTCAATGGAACCTAAAAGAAATAAAAAAAGGTCTCAGTTTAGTTGAACAGGTTTTATGGTTACGAGTATAATACTCACAGATACCGGACGTGTAAGATATTTGTTGACAACGTTGACTTATTGACCACGAACGGTAGAATTATGAACATGTTTAATAACGTACTTCGAGTTACGTGCATACCCACACGAACAATTTATGCGATTAAAGATACATTTGTCACATATTCGGCTTAAGTGAAGTGTAATGTACGAGTATGTGCGTAGTGTTCATGAATAACCATTTATTTTGATAAGATCTCCAAAAATGATATTTATTTTTTAACATTACAGAATCTAACGAAACAACACGTCTTCGGTTCAAGTTGACATACTTCTGAGAGTACAGGTGTCAAATTTTGACTGTAACTTTACTATGTGTTGGGCGTGGTTGTATGGTAACTGTTCACACACGCTCTCACTCTTGAAGACCGAAATCTCTTGAATCGCAGTGGTTCATTTGTGTAATTTATGGATATTATCAGCATTATTAAGCATCTAAGTGGGAGTCACATGCCAACGACATCTACGGGAGGGAGTGTGAATCTAGAATAGGGTTGTTTACAGAAGTTCACAGGATCGACGTGGAAGTGTAGCTCATTTGACGTTGGATTGGTGAGAGTATCCTCGACTATGAGGTCCAGCAACCATGCTGATTACATAAAATGTTTTACAGGACAGAATAAAAGTAAAATCCAATAAAAAATATCACTCAAATTAAAGTTAAGTACTCCTGGTTTAACCGGAGTCGCCCGACGAGTCGGTTTCGATAAAAAGGCGGTTTATCAAACCCTATTTTCGCAAATCGCCTAACTTCGGGGCACCAGTAATGCCAGGCAAAACTTTGTGGAACAAATAAAACGCCAACTTCGCTCATAACAGGCACCGTTTTTAAATAAGGCGCACCATGTCGTGGGGCACCCGCTTGAATGGGGCTCGTCACCTCCCTTGGTACGAACCTGGCAATTACAGGACGGGAGCGAGTTTTAACCGTTATAATTAAATTTTATTTATTTAAGTGGTTTAATACAAAAATATCTTTTTTTAAGATTTATTGAACGAAAAAAAAGTTTTGATTTGACGACCTCCGTAGTCTAGTTGGTAAGATACACGTCGTACGACCCGGAGGTTGCGGGTTCGATTCCTGCTAAAACCCAGTTTTTTACAAAAAAGGTTTTTAGTCAGATTTTGCTTAAGGTCTAAACTTGTGATACATAATTTGTTCGGGAGCTGTTATGGATGCCAGACGTGATTGTTTGATTATAGTGGGTTTATTTGATTATAGTGGGTTTGTTTGATTATAGTGGGTTTGTTTAATTATAGTGGGTTTGAGACCCGAGATAGAGCACCCTAGAATTTGTTCTATAAAAGGCGCTACATAAAGACAGAGAATGAACCTTCAAGTTATTACATCTAATAACTCGTTTCACTTTTGTTTTTTTAATTCTTGGATAAAACACAGATAGCGTAGGAAACTTGCCTGGGTCTTGTGACATTTGAGAAGTGTGATATATGCCATTTATAAAAATGGAGTCGTATATAATACAACAACGCGTTCAAATTGTTGAATTATTTTATGTATTGTGATCTCCGGAATCAGTGATGTTAATTGGCCACCAAGATCATATTGTGATCTGACACCGTTGGACTATTTTCTCTTGGGTTACGTAAAAAGTCAGGTCTATAAGAATGACCTCCAATCAATCGGTGAATTAGAACCGCAATTATGCCAAAATATCATCTAAAATTTTGACAAAAGAGTAGATATCTGTGGAGCTGCAAGAGGTGGACATTGTTTTTTTGTGTTTAAATGTCATACATTACACTTCAATGACCAATAAAAAGTTTTTTAAATCAAAGGAAATTGTGTGTTGTATTCAAGAATTGAAAAAAAAACAGAATAAAAAAAAAACGCTCAATTTGAAAGACCCTTTATAACAAAAAAAAAAACCTTAAAAAAATATTCAAAGCTACAACGTGAGAGAATATTGATATTATGCCAAGCTTAATCCTAGTGTCTTCTAATTGGAGATTTTTAACTAGAAGTCATAAGAGAGTGAAAGACGTCTTCGATTGGATGTCTTCTTTTATGTTGTATTAAGGGTAATTTAGTTATCCAATCCATCTTGGACTATCATGATTTGTATGTTCCGGAAAATTATTTGAAACAACGCACCCATAAATTATTCTATCCCCCTAAATGTGCAACCAACTTGCCTTTGGAAATTGGTAGTTGATACGAGTTGGTAGAGCAATCATACTTGTTAACCGTGTGTGTCCTAATATAGACCTTTTTAATTCGTTGCACATCTCCTTCAAAAGTAACATAAATATATTATAATACATACAAAATGTCAGACTCCCGATGGACATCCAAAATAATCCGATGGTACCCAAGAGGCATAAAGAGGCCCAGAAGAAGACCGAAGGTACGCTGGATAGATGAAATCAGGAAGCATGACAGCATCACATAGCATCAACGAGCAAAAAACCGAACTATTTGGAGTCAACTTGGAGAGACCTTCATCCAGCAGTGGATCGACCCTGGTTGACAGTGATGATGATGATGATGATGACATACTAAATACCATAATGCCGTCTCCCTTTCGGGGTTCGCAGAGATCACCAGTCTTTTCTATCACAACCCACATTTTTCACCTTTTCTACATCCACACACTTCATATAACCTTACGATTTCTGTGATTTTTTAAATTAACTTGTTTCATAATATCATAAACTTGAACTTTCTCTATCTCGATTTTCACTGACATTTTTGCTATATATTTGTTTTGTAAATCTTTGTTGAAAGAATGCCCAAAATGCCCAAATCAACTTAGACTGCTCTTCTTAATCTAGCTCAACACATCAGCCTCAAGTTCACATTCACCCCTCATCACTTTATAACGTATTCTATCATACATCGTCACTCCATGTATTCTTCTCAGTGCACGTATTATTTCACGTCTACGCTTCACTTAAATATATCAAAGTTGGCTGTAGAATACTTTTGTGGACTATCACCTTAACAGATTTTGATACTGTCCGGTTCGAATTTATATGTTTAAGTGTTCTGTTGACTTTGTTTCCTATCGCTACACGCCGTTCGATATATATCGTAACTCTTCATCAGTGACAATATGATTACTATCTAAATAGCAGAATTTCTTACCTTGTTCTAATTTTTTATTGCTTACCCATACATCGCATTTACTTTTCCTTCCTCACTTTATTAATATATTTATTTTACATGACAAAAAAGATAGAATAATAACATAGCAAAAGTTCAAAGACATACATTTCAATAATCATAAAAATACCATAATCCCCTTCCCTCATCATACTTAATAACTATGCCAGATACCGTAGCGTAGCCTTAATTACTATGCCAGATACTGGCTGCCTAACTAGGAACTTTATTTTAAGTCCACCGGCTTATCACATACGAGTATATCAAATAAATACTTTCATCACTTAAAGAATATAAAAAAAAACAATATCTAGATACAGATGAGATTTGTACTTTTTAAAGTTCAAGGAACAACATTCCAAAAAACCGACAATGACAAGATGCCACAAAAAATAACCACACTCAAATACTATCAATTGTTATTGGGTTTATCAAACATTGTTTATTCCACTTTATGTAAAGGTATGACTCTACCGATTTCCAGGTTTTTACCTCATCATCAGGGGAGCAGAAATACTTGTTTGTGTTCCCCTGATGATGAGGTGAAAACCTTGAAACCGGTAGAGTTATACCGTTATATAAAGTGGAATAAACAGTGTTTGATGAAAAAATTAAAATGTCTCTAAACCTCTACAATGTTCATGCCTTAATTATAAATAATTACTATCATTGCTTATCAAGATTTAGAGTGATCCCATACATTATTGAAGTTTTAAGTTATCCCATATGTAATCGAATTATATACACCATATTATGATTTTTATAATATACTATCATTGCTTATCAAGATTTAATATTATCATTGCTTATCAAGATTTAATAATGCTTATCATTGCTTATCAATATTTAATAATGATTTAATAATGCATTTAATAATGCTTATCATTGCTTATCAAGATTTAATAATGACTTAATAATGATTTAATAATGCTTATCATTTAATAATGCTTATCATAATTTAATAATGCTTATCAAGATTTAATAATGATTTAATAATGCTTATCAAGATTTAATAATGCTTATCATTGCTTATCAAGATTTAATAATAAACTATCATTGCTTATCAAGATTTAGAGTGATCCCATACATTATTGAAGATTTAAGTTATCCTATATATAATCGAATTATATACACCATATTATGATTTTTTTAATGTTGCTTATACACATTTTTATTGGAATTTTTATCAAATGTCTTAAAATAACGAAATGATTAATAAATGTATGTTTTTTTGTACTTTTTGATAAATATTTTTTCACTGTACAAACTAGGGAAACCTGTAGGTGCAAAAAAAGGACTTTAAAATAAAATAAAAATGATGGTTCAAAGTAATCAACCCTTAAGACGGATTCCTGAACCAAGTGGGATGACAAGGGATTTGATGCAATTTCATGGGTGACAATGCAGTGTCGGAACGATTTGGGGCAAATTTTGACATATATTTCGATTCGATCAATAAAAGTTCTCTATCACATAGAAAATATCTGTGAGAAGATACATTTTCATTTCCTTTTCTCTTGTTTTTTTTACTATTTTTTCTTGTATATACATAACCAATGGTACGACATACACAACTATAAAATCTGTAATATCTGAGTCGAAATTTTAGAGTTTAATAATATTTTTGTTGTCAAAGTTTACTAGAAAATGTGTAATATGGGTGAGGGGCTGAACACCATCTGATGTCCTCGCAGCTGGACTCACACTATATTGGTGGGGTGTATCTCAGTTGGGGAGATGTTATGAGATGAGCCCAGACCTTTTGATAGCTTCTCTTTTCAACCTGTTTTCTGCTATTTATCTTGAGTTATATGTGAAATTTTGCAATTTATTTAAACATGTACATACTGTGTTGCTATCAATAAACCTATATTTATACAATATTTATGTTATAATAAGTAGGTCTAAAATTACCCCACGAGAAATCGTATTGATATGAGCTTAAATAAAATGACAACAGTCAAAACACTTTATATAATTTGGAGAATCTAGGACAATATTTCAGAATGAGAAAAAAATGTGATGGATTAACTGTCTTTATCTACTGTGACGAGCAGTCTACGCGACACTTGCTGCAGTGTTAGAAAACCCGGTGTCTTGCAATGAATAGGTTTTAATTCGTGTAGCTCCCAATACTGTCCAGGTGGCAAAATTATGGGCGTAAATAATGGAGTACTTCAGACCTAATTAAAAATATGGGCGGAAATAATGGAGTACTTCAAACCTTATAAAAATGATGGGCGGATATGATGGAGTACTTAAGACCTTATAAAAATTATGGGTGGAAATAATGGAGTACTTTAGACCTAGTTAAAGTTATGGGCGGAAATAATGGAGTACTTCAAACCTAATTAAAAATATGGGCGGAAATAATGGAGTACTTCAGACCTTATAAAAATTATAGGCGGAAATAATGGATTAATTCAGATCTAATCAAAAATATGGCCGGAAATAATGGATTACTTAAGACCTTATAAAAATTATAGGCGGAAATAATGGAGTACTTTAGACATAATCAAAATTATGGTTGGAAATAATGGAGTACTTCAGACCTAATAAAAATGAGAATGCACAATGCATATAAGTGTACGAAATTCAATACGCATGCCATCACGCTGAATCCCTATTACGTGTAGGAAGAGAAAAGAAAGCAATAGACTTTCCTATCACGACACACAACTTTCGCCTCTTTAACATCCATACACCTTCTCATACAGCTCCTAAGATTTCTTTACCTTTTAACATTTCTTTCCTTCAAAATATCATACGCTTGATCCAACCATACTTTCTGTGGTTTTCCTGTACCACACCTTTCCCTCACATTTGTACTGTATATTTGTTTTGTTAGTCCTTCCTCGTTCCTTCGTTCCACGTGTTAAAACCATCTCAAAGTGCTTATCTTCACCTGTCTCAACAGATCAGTCTTACCCTAATCACTTCATTCCATATTCTGTCACCCCATGTTAACTTCTTAGTATATGATTTTCTTCAACATTTGGTTCTTTTCTGTGTTTTTCAATATCAATGTTTCACTATCATACATGAAAGTTATTATTTAAATATTGTTGTGGAATATCATTGATGTATAAGAGTGAAATATGAATATATAAAGTTAATGAAGGGAATCTAGTACATGCGGTGGAAATCCATGCACTGGGAAGAACATGTGATGTACCGATGTATACGAATAAAACAATTAATAATTAAGGATTAAGGTGAGCTTAAATCTAAGTGCGCATTTCTATAGCATTTATTTGGATCTTTTTAATTATAGCACGTTCAAGTTTCACTTACAAACATCAATGTTGATACTAAAAAAATATTGTGGTTTATCATTTTGGATACCAGACTAGTGACATGATACTAAAGACTACTCACATTGATAGTGTGTGTGATTTATTGATCGAAATGAAAAGTGTTTAATGATGTAAGAGACACCAGTTAGTTGACTTAAACACTGCCCTCAGAACCTGGATCATTTCGACTGAAGACAACCTCGGAATAGGAGGCTGTAACACGTGTAGGATTAATGTAATTAGTGTCGCATGAGCGCGCGGTAACCCACTGGAATTTCGTGTGAAAGATCGCCTGTTCGAATCCCCCTACTCCCCTCGAAGTAAAGGGTCTTGCAAATTGAGCGTTTTTTAAATTCTTGGATAAAACACAGATGGCGTCACGAACTTGACTGGGTATTGTGACATTTGAGAAGTGTAATGTATGACATTTATAAAAATGGAGTCGTATGCAATACAAGAACTTGTTCAAATTGTTGAATTATTTTATGTATTGTAATCTCCGGAAACGGTGATGTCAATTGGCCACCAAGATAATGTGATCTGATACCGTTGGACTATTTTCTCTTGGGTTACGTGAAAAGTCAGCTCTATAAGAATGAATACCTTTTTGCTAAGAATTATGGGGTATAAGGATACCTATGACTTTGGTCATATATATTCTTTCAAAATGAGAAAAAAAGGGAAAATATGCCAGTGTGCTCCAATCCTCTCACTTCGGTGTGCCATCGCACCCAGTACAGTGGTGTAGATGGTGAATGCAGGTGTGTAACGTCTCACTTACTTAAAACAAAACTCCACAGTACAGCTTAGCATTCCAACTGAAATTATGTTGGAAATGCGAGGTAATGGACGCCCAGCAACGATGATGAATTAGTGAGAAAACCAAGTTATTTATTCTTAAATATTATAATATGGAGTTCTACTAACTTGAAGTCGAAACCTTTGATATGTTACGAGATAAAATAGTTTGCGTTTTACACGCTGGTGTCATGTGCACGTAATTTTTGCAACAGCAACTGTAAATAACAAATTTGGAGTGCAAAACTGCGTTTTATGGCTGCAATCACATTAACCCAGTGCAATTTCCCAATTTCCGTAGGTATTTACCATATTTCCCACGCCAAGCTACGCACACCGGGATACAACATAAACAGGAGTGCTATTACTGAAATAAATTCCATTTTGGTCCAATATTTTAGCTAGGAGATTATTTCTGGTCACACGGTATTTACATATGTGTACATGAACATATTATATCATATATATCATCAAGATTTTTTTATAATGGGGCTAGTAGAGAGGATAGAACGCCAGACTTTCCTGCCGTAACATAGTTTTATTTTCCGCGTTCGTGTTTTACTTCCATACATCAATGTTCTCAAGTGAGATACAAGCAAAATCCTAGTTTACTGGGGACACAACAAATGAAAAGCAACAAACCCAGATCCATTAAAAATGTGTGTCCAAATTAAATTACCTGTCGTTTTTCACAAATGATGCATATATGTTATTTCATGTTTATTTCTTGTCACGTGTAAAATAAATAAATAAATGTTGGCAATACTATTTTTAATAGTTAAATAAATGTTGGCAATACTATTTTTAATAGTTAAATAAATGTTGGCAATACTATTTTCATTATCAGATCATTAAATAAATGCTGGCAATACTATTTTCATAATCAGATCATTAAATAAATGTTGGCAATACTATTTTCAATAGTTTTATTTATTTTCATTATTTAATGTATATGGTGGAAATAAAATCCGAAATCATAAGTTTGAAAATCCCACCACACCACAATAAAGGGTCTTTCAAATTGAGAAGTTTTTTTAATTCAATATTTTTTTCTTCTCGAATGAAACACACAATTTGGTATGATTTAAAAAAAATCTTTAATTGGTTATTGAAGTACTCGTATAATGTATGACATTTAAAC
>OX463865.1:15688333-15867228 GCA_949825065.1 Odontocerum albicorne
AAGGGAAAAAATTCAACTCCGATGGGGCAGTCCAAACCGACTTCAAAGATTTTATTGATTCCCGTCCGAATGGTTTTTTTAGTAAAGGGATCGATGAACTACCTATGAGATGGCAAAAGTGCATAGATAGCAATGGTACATACTTTGATTAAATAAATATATTATATTATAAAAAAATCAACTTTATGTTCCTCCCAAACAAAACGCCAATTTCATATGTAAGGACCTAATATATATATATATATATACTACGTTAGTCAAAAAGTTTTGAAAGCGGAAATGAAAATACATTTTTTTTTGGGGGGAAATCACTTTTATTGCTCAGTATAGTCTCCCATAAGATCAATACATTTGGTCCAACGATCTTCCAACTTTGTTGTCCCAACACGGAAGTGACTTTCTGGAAGGCCTGCAAAATACTCCTGTACGACGGCTATAACCTCTTCGTTTGATGAAAAATGCTTTCCACGAAGGAATTTTTTGAGGTGTGAGAACAGCCAGAAGTCAGAGGGAGCTAAATCTGGCGAATAGGGTGGACGCTGCAACAATTCGTACCCCGATTCCCTGATTTTCGCGATGGTTTTTTGAGCTGTGTGAGCAGGTGCATTGTCTTGATGAAAAATAATTTTTTTCTTCTGCAAACCGGGTCTTTTTTCACAATTTTTTTCATTTAACTGGTCCAAAAGGTCACAATAATAATCAGAGTTGATTGTCTTACCAGTTTGGAGATAATCTGTCAATAAAATTCCTTTTGCATCCCAAAAAACTGACGCTAACACCTTCTTGCCGATTTCTGGACACGAACTCGCTTCGGAGCCAAAGTACCTGGTTCACACCACTCTTTAGCCTCTTGTTTTGATTCAAGATCATGGTGGTAGACCCAAGTCTCATCCATAGTGATTAATCGACGCAGAAAATCCTTTTTATCCTTTCGAAATTGCTCCAAATGTTGCTCAGAAAGTCGCATTCGAACGTGTTTTTGTTGCATTGTTAGCAAATGCGGCACCCATTGTGCACACAGTATTTTGAAACCCAAAACTTCAGCCAAAATATGCCATATTGTTCTATGTGAGATGCCTATGGTGTCAGCTATCACATCCACAGTCGATCGATGATCTTCCAAAACTATATCCTGTATTTTCGCTATGATTTCTGGTGTTGATGCACTTTTTGGACGTCCTGAGCGTAGATCGTCTTCAACGCTTGTACGGCCACGCTTAAACTCCAAAACCCATCGGTGAACGGTTGGAAATGAAGGAGAAGACTTCTTTAATACTTTTACCATCTTTGCATGGATCTCAGTAGCCTATAAACCTTCCAAAACAAAGAATTTAATCACTGCACGATATTCGGATTTTTCCATTGTTAAAAAATACACTGACACGTCAACTTCTAATGGCTTGTAAACAAAGAATGAATTGACAGATCGAAATGAAATTTTGAGTACGTTCTTATGAAAGATGAAATATTAAAATGGCGTAGAAATTTTGGTTTTCTACTGCTCCATAGAAGTCGCTTTCAAAACTTTTTGACTAACCTATTATATAAGTTCTCTACTTAATGGTAAGCCATATCACACTCCTTATACATGTACCGGGTCTCACTTATCTTTTTGTGCTTAGCGCCTACCTTGCAAATGCCGCAGGGGTTTTCTTTTGTGCCAGTTGATGGACTACATATCAACATGTGTTTAGACACGTTCTTTGAGACATCCTGTTTGGAAGATACTGTAAATTCTTTATTTTATTTGAACCCGGAGAGAGAAGTTCTCTGGATTCATATGTCAAAATCTTTATTTCACTAATGACGCGACGTCAAAATTTTGATATATATTATTTCAATATCTATGGTATTGTCCATGTTATAAATCATAAGACTATAATTTAAAGGATGAATTGTTTATAAAAATAATTGCTAAATGCCAGTAATATGCACTTTTTTAGAACAGTTATGTTATTGATCACGTAAATATACAAGACCGGGACTCAACGCAAATCTAGTTTATCACGTTAAAACACAGGATCGGGATACAAAACAGCGAGATGTAGTGTTTTGCTGTGTAAAACAGTGAATTATAGTATTTTGTTGTCTGAAACAGCGAAATGTAGTGCTTTGTGGTATAAAGCAGTAAATTATAGTGTTTTATTGTCTAATACAGCGAAATGTAGTGTTTTGTTGTATAAAGCAGTGAATTATAGTGTTTTATGGTCTAAAACAGCGAAATGCAGTGTTTTGTGGTACAAAGCAGTAAATTATAGTGTTTTATTGTCTAAAACAGCGAAATGTTGTGTTTTGTTGTATAAAGCAGTGAATTATAGTGTTTTGCTGTGTAAAACAGCGGAATGTAGTGTTTTATTGTATAAAGTAGTGAAACGAAGTGTTTTACTGTGTAAAGCAGTGAAATATAGTGTTTTGTTGTTTAAACAGTGAAATATAGTTGTCTCGCGTCGTAAATACATATAATTAAGTCTCATCATTTATAAGGTTGATGAGAGTTTGTGACATAATCCACAATCAGTAAAAAAATCAATAGGTAGTATGCCAAAATATCTGGCAGAAACCTTATAGGATAGAGCTAAGGGTAGAAACCGTACTTATGTAAATAGAGATATTTCAAAATATTTCCGTTTAACTTTCTCCACCTTTTGAAAGTAACGAATCCCGCATAAATGAATAAATTGTAATTCATTTTTAACAAACACTGTTTATTCCACTTTTTTATGACGGTATAACCCTACCGGTTTCAAGGCTTTCACCTCATCTTCAGCTTAACTATAAACAACATAATGAATAAATTAATGTTCTGAACTCAATAAGGACAACACTGTAGCTGGACCAGCGTATGTCATCTCCGGCGGCATCATTGGCAAATTGCATCAGCGTCCCAATTTGTCACTGGTACCATAGGAAATGACGATGCAAGCCAATTTGTGATGGGCGTATCCTATTGCAATAAGGTAATGACGTTTCAGTACTGCAGCTTGACTGCGTTATCATTTTCTATCAGTTCCTTGGTAACAATTCAATACTTTTCTACTCCTAATCTTAGAAAATACATTTGTTTCACTTTGTGGTGTCATGTTTATAAATTTTTATTAAATTTTTTTTTGTTATTTTTTATTTTGCATTCACCACTGTTTTATTTTAATTAAAGTAAATCTCAACATTATAAACAATCAAGTTAATTTCAAAAATAATTTTCTACTAAATATATTTCCAGTTAAAAACCATCCTTTTGACCCCTACGTACTACCTTTTCCTTATTAGCCACTACTAATTCCCCTTCTCCTGTACTTACGAGTATTACACTCATAAAAAATATATGTAAGAGATAATTCATTGAGCTTTTGGACTTAAGTAGGCGCGAATTTCGCGGTTCGTTGTCGCACGTGTCGGCAATACTAACCCTCAGGAGAAGAGGCAACAGTTTTAACATACATCTCGCGCTTGTGAGTATAGAAACCATACGAATTATTTTATTAGACTGGGTCCCATTTTTTTTGTGGGTACCACATGGAATCGATTTTGAAACCTCACAGAGGTCGTTATAATAGTGAGTGATGGACAGCAAGAATATCAGTGATCCTGTATACGTTTTATGAAGGGCACTCTGAGATGGTTTGGGCTTATAGAACGAATGTACGAAGAAATACTAATAAAACAATCATAAAGTGCAAATTTGAGTAGATGGCGAGAGAGAGAGAGAGAGAGGAAGACTAAAGAAATTGCGGTTGGATCAAGTGAATGATATTTTATAATCGTAGGAGCTGTATAAGAAGGTGTATGAGTTTGGAAGTGACGTAAAATGTGAAGTTAAAATCTCGCGCTCTGTTTTTTCTACCAACCCCAACAGGGAAATGGCGTGATGGTATTATGTAGTGTAGTTATATACATACAAGTTAAATCAATTTATATTCAGAGATCAATTGGTAGCAATTACTCTCTAGTTTACAAATAAACAGAATAGTTGATCAACCACAAAATGGAAAATGTACCTTATACCCACCCTCATAGCATGTTACCCACCCACCCTCAAAGCGGTTATTTTAGTTATTGGCTACACGGATGTTTGATAATATTGTTTAATTAACTATAAGTGATAACTCGAGTTAGATTTATTCAAAATATAAATTAAGAGAATCCATATATTATTTATAGATAAGGCATTAACATTGTGAAGGTTTAAAGACATCGTAATTTGTTTTATCAAACACAGTTAATTCCACTTTATGTAACCATACCTGTTTCGAGATTTTCCCCTCATCATCAGGGAGCACAAACAAAACTTCCTGCCTGTCTGCACGGATGTTTGATAATATTGTTTAATTAACTATAAATGATAACTCGAGTTAGATTGATTTATTCAAAATATAAATTAAGATAATTCATATATTATTTACGAGTATAGTTAAGGTATTGTAATTTGTTTCATCAAACACTGTTTATTCCGCTTTTTATAACGGTATAACCCAACATGTTTCAAGGTTTTCCCCTCACCATCAGGGGAGCACAACCAAGACTCCACCTGACTGCTGTGCAGACAGGTAAGAAGTCTTGTTTGTGCTCCCTGATGATGAGGTGAAAACTTTAAAACCGGTAGGGTAAACAAATTACAATGTCTTTAAACCTCCACAATGTTAATGCCTTAACTATAAACAATATATATCTTTTCTTTTAAATAGAAAAAAAAAACATGTGTGTATGTTCCGATTCTCTCACTTCAGTGTGTCACCGGATCCAGTACAACGGTGTGGCTGGTGTGTGAGTTTTCAGGTGTGCAAGCTTACTCACTTAAATGAAACTCCACGGCACAACTTCGCTTTCCAACTGAACTGACGTTGAAATGTTGAGGGAGTTTTCGACAACGAGGTTCAGTAACGAATGACTTGATTTTTTATTGCTAAGGAAACATAGTTGATAGAGAGTTGCTGACTTATATTAAAATCCGAAAGGTGTCCTACTTGGGTTATGTAATCAGAGGAGCATAGTACAAATTACTGCACCTGATCATCCAAGGCAAAATAGAAGGCCGAAGAGGTGTTGGCAGGAGGCAAATCTCCTGTCCCCGCAATATACGTGATTGGACTGGCATAAGGGGCGTTGGAGATGTTTTTCGGGCTGCCGGGGACAAAGATATCTACTCTCAAGTGATATTCAACGTTGGGGGGACCTGACATGACACTGAGAAGAAGAAGAAAGGAAACGTAAACTAAAGATCCCGGGAAAAAAGACAAACTTTTCACTAACCACCTAACGCAATTCCTATATTTAATTAAATTACTCTCATTTATATATCAATAACTGGAAAACTCTTTACCAAAAAAAAAAAACCAACACTTAATTATTTCAAGTGTACATCGACTTGAATAAAAAATTCAGCGCTGAAAAGTCGAAAACTTTTCAGTCGACGATTAAACCATAATGAAAAGTTGGAAAATCTCCACTCCAAAGAGTTACTGCACTCTCCTCTTCTATGAACCCTCGGCTTGATATGGGATTTATGTGTTTTTTAAATTTCCTTTCTCATTCTTTATTTTTCCGGCACTTTGAAATTTCTATAAACTGAAATAACTCCGTTAAATTTTTTTGGTTAAACTTTTTCAAAGTTTACAACTAAATATTAATGCTATGTTAGTTGTGCCTTTTCAAGTTTTTATAAGTAAAATTGATATTTGTAAAGAGTTTCTTAAAACACAAGGGCTTACAAATATAGGAAAAAACTATGCCAATATTCTAGAAGTTATTTATTTATTGACAAAATGTAATACTTAAGTGTTCTTTGTGCAGAACGTCAAAGGAAACCACATCATTTTACCAAGAAAACCACATGTTTTTACGATTTGTAAATTTTAAATTCCTGATCCCAATAACTGAGTTGGATTATTATCTGTTGTGAGATTTACAACCTTATCAGATAGATGGAAAATTATTTAAGATTGTAAGCTCCTATTTTAAAAGTTATTAGCTCAGTTTATCATGTAACATGTTCCTTGTAGGCCCACTCGGCAAAGTGTTTTGTTCCATAGTAAAGTGGTTGCCACTATTTGAATAACTCTTGTATAACAATACTGCACATGTTAGGTAGTCAATATGGTCAATGTATGGATTTTAATATAGATTTCACTACATACAAGAGTAAAGTGAAGTTGTTCTTGCTGGAATGAACTGCTTGATTCGTTTAGAATTGCTTTGTTGTCCTGTTCGACTTATGCTATTATTTTCCTGTTGTATAACATAGCTTATATGTCAATGTTAAATTATATTTGTTACTTAATCTTTGTATCAAAAATACTATTTGATCGTTGAAATAAATGAATTTATTAATATAACGTACTATTCTATCAACAAAAAAAAAATCAGCATAAATTCAAAATGAGATTCAAGAAAATTTCAAATACAACACGAAAAGAATAAAATTATTAAAAAACAAACAAATTTTAAATAATTGAAAACAAACAACTTTAAAAAAAATTACAAGAATTTAGCAAAAAAAATATATCTTTTTCAAAGGTAACAAGGAAACAATATTATTGGGCAAATAACAAAAAAATATACAAAATTAAAATGGATTATTGTATTTTGTTTTATCAAACACTGTTTATTCCACTTTTTGTAACGGTATAACCCTACCGGTTTCAAGGCATTCACCTCAACATCAGGGGAGCACAAACAAGACTGATTTCTGTTCGAACTGGTGCCGAGATACACGCTTTTAACGGTAAACATACGGATTGGGGACTGAAGGTTGGGGGAGGCATGGGAAATTATGTGTTTGCCAGATGTTCATCTCGATGCACTGACTTAAAATTTCTAGGGCCTCAAATCTGTCCAATTTATTTCCGTTACTATTGATATGTAAGAATTTGGCATCATCGATAGAAAATGTATGGTTTTGGATTAACGAGCTTCTTTGTCTTAACTTTAAAAGACCCTCTTAAACTTAAAAGTGTTATACAAGAAAGTGTTATACAAGAAAGCATTATACAAGAAAGTGTTATACTCGTACATGATTCGGTTGGGCGCTGCTATAGCTGCCAGACGTGAATTATTTAATGAAAAGGGGTTCAAGACCCGAGTTAAATTGCCCTTGAGTCGAGTTTGCTCTCTAAATAGCGCTAAATAAAAATTGTCTTTTGAATTTATAGAGATAAAGAAAATATCGATGATATGACGAGTGTTATTTTAATCTTTCTGAGTATAACTCTGTCCTACCACATTTTAACTAGACTTGTCATTGCATTCTTCGCCATTTACCCTCTGCACTTTATCTCTTTAAAGCGCTGAGTGTGAGTTGCTCGGATCAATAGACCACACATAACATATATCCGATAAAATATGACACGAGTTGGCCTTGAGCATTGCTTTTGTAACGAATCGGGAAAAATTTGCCTGAAGAGTGACTCGAGATATAGGTATACTCGTATATGGTAGAAAAAAAGAAACGTTGATTGGATAAATGTAATTCTTCTTCCTAGTGTCATGTCAGGGACCTCCAACGTTGACTATCACCTGAGAGTAGGCATCTTTGTCACGGCAGCCCGAAAAAGGTCCCCAACGCTCCTTATACCAGCCCAATCACGTATATTGCGGAGCCAGGAGATTTGCCTCGTACCAATACCTCTTCGACCCTCTGTATTGCCTTGGATGATCAGGTGCAGTTATTTGTAATTTGCTTCTTTAAGTACATGACCCAAATAGGACACTTTTCGGATTTTAATATAAGTAAATGTAATTAGTACTAAGTTAGTTTTAAAAAATAATTATGACTTATTTCGCTCTTTCAAATATTGTTCAAATGCATAAGAACTGCACAAAACTTCTACCATTTTAATTTGTAATTTAAACAGAATAAAAATCTACGAATATTTTTTTTAACAAAAAATATAACATTTTAGAGACAACCGAAGTATTTTTTTTTTGTATATTTCCCTTGGATTATTTTATTTTTAGGTAGACGGCTGTAGCCTCGAGTTAGTTTGCCACAAAAAAGCTGTAATTTCAGTTCAAATTCGAATGAGGCAAAAGCATGGCGGGAAACCTGTTAAGTGGTCCCAGTTTGCCGTTTTTGTTTGCGAATTTTTAATTGCTTCATGCTTGAGGCAAAAAAAGAGCAAAGTAAAACAATTTTCTCTTTATTTTGAGGACTGTTTGCCAAATATTTTTAAGGATTTTTAAAAACTAAAAAGTACACAGTTTAAAGAAGAAGAAAAATTAACATTAATTAAAAAAACTGCGGAATATTGTAATCATTAGCAAAACCACCAACCCTTACTCTTTGGTTAAAATTCAGGCACGGTTTCATTAAGGCTTCTGCTCGTCAACGTTAGGGGACCTGGCATGTTACAAGAATCTTCACAAATCCAAAGCCTTATCATGTATGATCTAAATTAACAAATGTTTCAAACAGTTTGAAGGAGGTACTTTTTAATTTAAGCTATTGATGATACGGATATGTATAAGAGCGTGACCAGGGTATAACAAGTGGTGAATAGCTGTTTAGAGTCTCGGTCCAATGGTAGGACGCCTTATTTATTTAATTATTTATTTAACACTTTTATTGCAATACAATCTGGCGAGTTTATTGCCAGGTGGAAATCTCTTCCAACCAGCCAGAAAAAAGTAAATGAAGCAAGTTACGTGGTCGCATAAATCATTCAAATGACTATCTAACCCCACGAAATCCATAAACATATACGCGAGAACATGCCCACGAACATCACAAAGATGGACAATCACCCGAAAATTATTTTTCATATAAAGCGAGATATCATCAATCAAAAGGAAAGAAAAGGAGGGTGGAAAGGAAAGGAAAAGAAAAATCAGGAATGAAACACGTTATTTTACTGACTAGAAATTAAGAGTTTTTTCAGTCGCTTCTTAAAGCATGCCAAGGACGGAGCGAGTCTTATACTGGTTTGTAACTGATTCCAGAGTCTCACTGCATGGACAGTAAAGGACGACGTAAAGAAAGAGGAGCGGTGAACTGGAAGGCCAATAAACACTCTCTGTTTGAGCGTAGCGCTAATCCATGATTGGAAAGACGCTGAAAAATTTCGGCGAGATAAGAGGGTGCGGCGGGACAGTTAAGGATATTATACAATAGAGACAGTATGTGAATTTGGCGTCTATTTCTAACATTCAACCAGTTCAATGCCTTCTGGTATGAAGTTATATGATCGTACTTTCGTAGGTTGAAAATGAATCTTAGACACACATTCTGAAGACGCTGTAATTTCTCCAGCTGTTCCTCTGTAACATCCAAATAACATACGCCTTACTCCTTCATCGGATAATTTCTGACTGTTAGGATACAAGTTTTTTCTCCTAGTTATTGTTATTAATATCATATTATCACAATTTATTGTTATTATTATTATCATAAGTTATTGTTATTATTATCATACATGTACGCTAACAACAAAAAATATTATTATTATCATACATGTACACTAACAACAGAACATATTATTACTATCATACATGTACGCTAACAACAGAACATATTATTATCATCATACATGTACGCTAACAACAGAACATATTATTATTATCAGACATGTACGCTTACAACAGAACATATTATAATTATCATTCATGTACGCTAGCAACATAATATATTATTATTATCATACATGTACGCTAATAACAGAACAGATTATTATTATTATTATATATGTACGCTAACAACAGAACATATTATTATTATCATACATGTACGTTAACAACAGAACATATTATTATTGTCATACATGTACACTAACAACATAATATATTATTATAATACATGTACGCTAACAACAGAACATATGAATTGTTTTTTAACCAGATTTTAGATCCTTTTAATGTAAATTTTTTTGAGTGCCATCGGACATCGATCCCCAAATTAGCAAGTGGAAGTCTATTGTCTTACTAATAGCCACATAGACCATGTCAGCGGTGTTAAATTAATAAGCATATTTAAATTTAACATCGTACCTAGTTAGATCGGTGAAAGCATGTATTATTTTTCTCGCAAAGTTGAATCACATCCATTTTTTTTGCAGCTCAACAATTTTTGCGCATATCTCTCTCTTTAGCTTACAATACGTATGAAAAATTCAATTTAACAATTGTTACCTTTCATATTTCCAACGCCATGTCGGTTGATATACGGAAACGCGTTTTTTAGCGCCGTGTTCTACCGTTTCAGTTCTGAATACTCTGAAAAATCTCTCGCGCTCTGCAACTTTGCGCGAAAAGGTTGGAAACTTTCATGAAAAGCTCGGAACGATCTTTCCGGAAGTGCGCTCTGAGACAACTTTGCGCAAATGTGATCATGGAGAGAGAGAAATACTATAACCGAGAAATGCAGTTCAACTCGGAAGATTGCAGGTTGTGTGACATGAAATCTTTTCTTGAATGTTACCGCATTATTATTTGAGACAAGTTGTTTTTATTATTTTTCTACTGAGAAATTAACATGGTTTCTCAGAAAACTTTAAGAATCGAAAGGAAATCTCATCAGCTGCTCGATATAAAAAAGTCTTTAAGTTAAGAGCATTTGAACATTAAATTGTACCATGGGGAAATTCTCAGAATGTTTCTTACACTCTCAATTCAACCACATCACTGGAAAACTAGATAATTTATTTATTTTATTTTACATTTGATAAAGATTTAACCATTAAATTATTAAGTCCAAATATAGAATAACGACAACAGGGGTAATATAACGAATGTCATTCCGTTAATTGAATCAGCTTTACTTCTAAAATTCATTAAAGAGTTTAATTTTCAATCCATGTATCCATCGAAATATTGAAAATATCGATATCAGAAAATTCATTAAACAAAACCATTTCGTGATCAAATGGTAATGCTCTTAAAAGCTCAATTCGTGAATACGGTACCGAAAACAAGCTTAATAAACGATAGCGTAAATAACTGTTCGATATATTAAATAAAAAGTCTGTAAATCAATAAGGTTTCGTTATTTTTCAGTTAGCAATTTATATGTGTACAAACCCTCTAAAACACTTAAGAAGTACCATCCAAGCATATCCAATGAAAATGTGTGGAAAACAACCGTGGGTAAAATCTATACTGTTAACAATAAAGTTATTGCTGAACCTCTTTAGAACTCTCTCAACTATCAACGAGTTGTAGATTCCTCTCGGGTTTCAAATTATTGAGCTGTACTCCAATTAATTGCGAACTAGTGCATTATAAAGATATCACATTACAGCGCCACCGTCAAACGCCCTAGAGATCTTATCGCAAATTTTAGAACTTTATTGGCAGTTAAACACATATTCTGGATATGTTCACCGAAAGTATATTTATGCGAGATCCACTATATATAATGTATGTTACATTATAGGTGTACAGTATAACAACAGTACCCGGCGGTAAGTAATACACATTGGGCTTAAGAAAGAGACTGTCGGCCATAATCGGCTAACTTCGTTTTTGTAGAGCGTCGTCTCTGCCATTCGTACACGTGTTCCGTCACGAATTGTCAGCCGTTGTCAAGCGGACTATTAGTGCATCGTGCGACAGAGACGACGCTTTACAAAGACGAAGTTAGCCGATTATGGCCGACAGTCTCTTTCTTAAGCCCGATGTGTATTACTTACCGCCTGGTACTGTACTTGACCAACCAATGCATGGTCTTTCCCCATAAAAACTATTTCTTTAGTTATATTCCCCATAGTTTCATTTTTGGATGCACGTATAAAAAGAAGGGCCTCTGCCTAAAACTAAATTTAATTTATTTATAAACTATATTGATCATTAATAAAGTTCCAATGATTTAATTTAAATTCGAGTTTAGAGTGCGTATACATATGGAATCTACGTGTTATAAAGAATTCAAATATGAACATGACTTGTACACAAATATGAACATGACTTGTACACAAATATGAACATGACTTGTATACAAATAAGAACATGACTTGAACACAAATATGAACATGACTTGTACACAAATATGAACATGACTTGTATACAAATATGAACATGACTTTTACACAAAAAAATAATATCAGGAAGGAATACGTACATGCACTACTGAATATACATATAGGTTGCTCCAAAATGTATACACACTTTACACCGTGCTGTTTACTGAAACTTGCTGCTGAAATTTGTCATACCACGCATTCGTGAGGAAATTAGGGATCTTTACGACATTTATTTCCAGCAAGATGGTGCACCTCCTCATTAACATCGTGATGTGAAGGCCTATCTTGATGAAAGTTTCCCGGACAGATGGATTGGACGTAGAGGTAGCATTGACACCTGCGCTCCTCAGCCTTCATGCCAAATAACTTTTTTATGGGGACACATAAAAACTTTAGTTTATAGTACAAAACTGGCAACAGTTAATTAATTGAGTGCAACTATTGAAAGAAAATGCGCCCAAATACTAAAACATTTTTTTGTGATATTTGCGAATATTATCAGCGTTCCATGTTATCAGTGCACGGACTAGAACGACAATCAATTTCAATACTTGGGATAATGAAAAAAAAAACAATTTGTCATATTTCATTTGTACGAGGGTCATCCAGAAACTAAAGTTACAAGGGCTCCTGAGGCCAGGGGAAATTTTTTGTTTCGAAGTTGGTGCACCTGGCGTATAGGGGGAATTCTAACGGCCAGTTTGTTTGGTCCCGCGTGTTTGTCGGCCATTTTGTTCAGTTACAGTAAATTTTTCCGATGGAGAGGTCGCTGGCTCCCGCCACCTCTCGTCCGTGCGAGATCCGCGCGGTCATCCGTTTTTTGACTTTGCAGAACAATACCGCTGCGAATATCCATCGGAAGCTCGTGGAAGTTTAAAGTAGTGATGTGATGAGTCAACAACATGTCACGAAGTGGGTTAGGCCGTACTGATTGATACTCACGACGAGGCAAGCAGTGATTTCTGACGAACTTGTGCAAAAAATTGAAGATCAAGTGCAAAATGACCGCCGTGTGACACTTGACGACCTTCACGAAGAATTTTCTGACATTTCTCGAAGTCTCCTTGATAATATTGGGTCGGAAAAACTTGGTTACAAGAGGTTGTGTGCGAGATGGGTGCCCAGAATGCTCACACCGGAGCACCGTCAAAATCGCGTGACCACCGCGCGTGAATTTTTGGATCATTTTGCACAGGAGGGAGAAGTTTTTCTGTACTCTATCGTGACGGAGAATGAGACATGGGTATGTCACTACACCCCAACAATTTTCCAGCAATCAGGAGGTCGAGGAAGCTGTGAAGAAGTGGCTGTAAGAGCTGGCGGCGGAGGTCTATGACACTGGCATAAAAAAGTTGGTGCCCTAACTACAGAAATGTCGCGATCTCGACGGCAATTACGTTGAAAAATAGTTTAATATATTTGTGAAGTATCCTGTGAGTTTCAATTAAATACAAGCATTTTTCGATCCTACATACTCGTAAATGTTGTAACCTTACTTTCTGGATGACCCTCGTATACACCTTAATAAATGTGAATTTTTAATAATTCAAATTGTATACTTTTTTTGGGACACCCTGTATAAAACTAGTTTGAAACTCAAGGCTCAGGTCTAGTGTCATAGCATATAAAAAAATAAAAACAAAAATAACAATTAATCCACTCAATATACATAAAAACACGTATCGAAATTTCATTATATTTTTTAGAGATCTCAGAAAGTTTGAGAGAAAAAAATCAACGAGAGCTAGGCACGTTGTGGAACAGGATTTGTGATTTAAATTGACAAAAACACTTCGCGAAAGAACTTTTAAAGGCATTAAAGGCTGTCTTCAAATATGTCCGAGATTGCAGCATAGTTATAACCCCAATCGATACAATCTTGGTACGGGAGAATTTGAGTAAAAGTTAGTCCAATAACTCTCGCACCGGAATATATCCTGTAATCTCATACTTCTCGAAGGTATACATTCGGAAGTTAATTAACTCTAATGACTTACAGAAGAGGACAGTCTGATATCCTATTGGCTATTTTGAAAAGTGGCATCAAGTCAAATAATTGTTACGATCAGAAAGTCACAATAAACTAAGGTGTGATCATATTAATTCAATAGCATTTTGGTAAAGAGGTACAAGTCATCAATTACTTATTTTGCAACACTTTGTATTCCTGAAATACAGACCTCAGGTAAATTTTAAAGGTTAACTTTGAATACATAAATAATTGATGTATTCAAAGTTTACCTTTAAAATTTACCTGAGGCCTGTATTTCAGGAATACAAGTGTTGCAAAATTTCAAACCGACAAATAAGTAATTGATGACCTTGTACCTCTTTACCAAAACGCCATAAAATTTATAGTTTAAATTATTATTTCTAAGACCGAGCTTAAAGTACGATCATATCACTTTATACCAGAAGGCACTGAAGTGGTTGAACGTATCACCTCTCTTTTTTTTATGTCGCCCTTTACTGTCCAAGCAGTGAGACTCTGAAACCTGTTACAAATCAATGTTTCACTCGCTCCATTCATGGTACGCTTTAAGAAGCGACTGAAAAAACTTAATTTCTAGTCTGTAATATAACGTGTTTCATTCATGGTTTTTCCTTTCCTCTCCACCATCCCTTCTTTACCTTTGATTGATGATATCTCACTTTATATGAAAAGGAATGTTTGGGTGTCTGTCTTTGTGATGTTTATGGGCTTATGTATGATCACGTTTATGTTAATGGATCTCGTGGGGACGGATAGACGTCAAATTCACATACTATCCCTATTGTATAATCTCCTTAACTGTCCCGCCACCCCCTCTTATCTCGCTGAAAATTTTCAGCGTCTTTCCAATCATGGATTAGCGCTACGCTCAAACAGAGATTGTTTATTGGCCTTTCCAGTTCATCGCTCCTCTTTTTTTACGTTGTCCTTTACTGTCCATGCAGTGAGACTCTGGAATCAGTTACAAACCAATATAAGACTCGCCCCGTCCTCGGCATGCTTTAAGAAGTGACTGAAAAACCTCTTAATTTCTAGTCAGTAAAATAACGTGTTTCATTCCTGATTTTTCCTTTCCTTTCTTCTCCACCATCCCTTCCTTTGCTTTTGATTGATGATATCTCACTTTATATGAAAAATAATGTTCAGGTGACTGTCCGTCTTTGTGGGGTTCGTGGGCATGTGCTCACGTATATGTTTATGGATAGTCATTTGAATGATTTATGCGACCATGTATCATAACTTGCATCATTTACTTTTGTCTGGCTGGTTGGGAGGGTTTGCCGCCTGGCAATAAACCCGCCAGATTGCATTTGCAATAAAAGTGTTAAATAAATAAATAAATGGTCATTTGAATGTTTTTGCGACCATGTAACTTAACTTCATTTACTTTTGCCTAGTTGGTTGGAAGAGATTACCATCTGGCAATAAGCCCGCTAGATTGTATTCGTAATAAAAGTGTTAAATAAATAAAGTTTATGTGACACCAAAATTGTTACACTCTCTCTTGATCGTTATGTAAACAGGTTATATAACATTAATCAAACGTAAAAAAACATTCATCAATTACATTAATAAAACATAAAATAACTTAAACTATTCATCAATTACATTAATAAAACATAAAATAACTTAAGCTAATGATGATAATGACAATGACATATTCAATGATGCTGAGTAATTAAAATCTCGAGGCCATTAATAAATACCATTGCTTCTAGATATGCGGGGGTGTGGGCTGAAAGCCCCCCGATGCCCTTGCGGTCGGGCTCGTCCTACATTAGTGGGGTGTATTTCGTTTTCATTTATATTCTTATGATTGTGTGCGGTATATTATGGGATGAACATTTTTGGTCTTTCTGGAGTGATGATGTGTGAGGAGTTTGATTTCGCATGATGTTTCCAGTTGTAATTGAGTGTCACTGTTTGTCAGGTTGATGAGAACGTGCAACGGGGTTTTGTTTTTGTGTAATCAAAAATCGGAAAGATGTATCGATTTATTTTTTCATGCTAAATATCCTCAGTGAGATACAGGCAAAAACCTAGTTTACTGGTGATACGACAAATGAAAGGCGACAAACCCAGATCCATTAAAATAATGTATGTCCAAATTAAATTACCTGTTGTTTTTTCGCAAATTATGTTTATTTCTTGTTATGTGTAATAATAAATAAAATAAATAAAAATAAAAATCTCGGCTGGGGAATGTTTGTGGGATGAGCCCGGACCTTTTAATGTCTTCTCTCTTGAATGTATTTTCTGCAGTTTATTTTGAGATGGACGAGTATGTGCGATACTCGGAATGAATTAACTATATGTAATATATGTACACACTGTGTTGCTGTCAAGGGGGGGAACCTTTATTTGTTTGTTTGAATTGATCTGAGGCGGTATTTGTGGATTTGTTTATTTTTCTGCCATCTATTTATTTTCTGTGTTTTTTTTTTCTTCTTATTCTACATATGTCAGGGTGGGGACTGAAAAAACTTCTGGTGTCCCCGTGGCTGGGCTTGCCCTATATTGGTGGGGTATATCTTAGCCGGGGGGATGTTATTAGACCCCACCCAGACATTTTGATAGCTTCTGTCTTTAATGTATTCTCTGCAATTTATGTGTTCTTGAAGTATATTTAAATATATTATGTACTATGCGTATCCAGAAAGTAAGTGTACTGAGGCTCTCACGACCGGATGGATTTTATTTTCGACATGTTGGCTACACTTCCGTGTAGCCTGACCCTTCCCCTCCGCAACGAGACCGGTTCGAGGTCAGTACGTTGAGAAGTGTCGACGCGATAACACGTTTCGTGAAAATGTCAATCCAATCTCCCGCCAAGTGCGCCATACGCGGCGTCATCCGTTATCTCGTTTGGAAGGGAAAACCTCCGGTTTAGGTTTATAATGAGGTGAAAACTGCATATGGTGATAAAGTTATGAATCGTACAAGTGTGTACAAGTGGTGTCGCGAGTTTAAAAACGGTCACGTCACACCTCTTCACCCTCCGCCAAAAAGTTGAAAACCACAATTTCAGCCAAGAAAATTATGGCATCCGTGTTTTGGGACTGTCAAGGCATAATTTTAATTGAATATATACCTCAAGGGGAGACCATCAACTCTGCAAGATACTGTGAGACCCTAAAAAAATTGCGGAGGGCGATTCAGAACACGAGGAGAGGCATGCTGACAAAGGGAGTCTGCCTGTTGCACGACAATGCCAGACCACACACGGCCAACGCCACGAAGGAACTGCTCGCCTCGTTTAAATGGGATGTCCTGAACCATCCCGCGCATTCCCCTGACCTAGCACCTTCAGATTACTATCTCTTTACCTCCCTGAAGCTGCACATGGGTGGAAAAAGGTTTTCAACCGACGAGGAGGTAAAGGAGGAGGTGGAGAAGTGGACGGAGGGGTTGGCGGGAAACTACTTCGAGGAAGGCATCAAAAAGTTGATACCCCGCTTTACCACCTGCATTGAGAGGAATGGCGACTATGTCGAAAAATAGCTTACATATGTATTACGGTAACCACGTAATTTTTTTGTTTAAATAAAAAAAATTGTAACCTACAAAAATTCAGTACACTTACTTTCTTGGATATGCCTCGTACATACTATGTTGCTATCAATAAACCTATATTTAATTATTTATTCATTATTGTTAAAAATCTGGATACCTCGAGTATATTACCATTTTAAATAAAACAAAAATGTTTATAATTTTTATATAAACTGTAAAACGTTTAAACTATTTCAAATACATGCTTTCAAAATTAAGGAAAAGAAACAGATGTGTCAAAAAAAAAGTAGTTTTCCAGTTTTCACAGTCGCTGTAACAAACACCCTCTTAGACATATTGATTGGAACAGGAAATGCATCTAGTGCATCCAAGTAAAAACAGTTTCATTGGGTACACATTCACATGCTTCGAGAGACAGCGTTTCAGAGAATTTCATGAAATATTCACCACGATACGATGGTTCTTGGATGCGATGCAAGTAGACGGGACGAAGATAGGATGAGAAAGGTGTATTGAGCAAATATATTTAGATACTGTTTTAATACGCAAGGCAAATACAAATTGTGTTACTAATTTATGTATCAACAGACATTGCTCTGTGTTCAATAAAAATGCGCTGAGTTTCACATATTTGGTATTTCAATTTATGCATTTCAAAGAGGGCTAAATGAGTATTTTGCTACACATTGATTAACCTGATGCCATACCCTAGTACCCTTAAGTGTTTTTTTCTCCCTCTCCTAGAATTTTTCTGGATTTTTTATTTGTCTTTCAATTTACAAGGTATTTTAATTGCTTCAAAAGTGTGATTTTTGTTATATCATATGTAATCTATGAAAACTTTACTGGTCTAGATTATGTAATTGCTCCTTATTTATTGTAATTTATTGTATATTTATTGTATTGCAGTCTCTTAAGTTCAAGAGTGTGGGCTAAAAAATATTTCGTGTCCTGGCCGCCGGGTTCGCCCTTCTAATAAGGGAGAGAAAAAACATCTGTTCCAGTTTTCACTTAAGACCTCTTTAACATATTTTTGATTGGCTGGAAGAAATTGCTACATGGCAATAAGTCCATCAGGTTGTACTGTACACAACGAAAGTGTAATACAATAAAATATAAAGAATTCGTGTGCAATACGACATCTTGAAGACATCTATAAAATATGATGAGAAGATGTATGTGTGGAAGAGACAAAGGATATGTGTCGAGATAGGAAAGTCTGATGTTCTATCCTACCTACCTACCCTGACAGAAAAGTAGCGTGATGGCACATACGTATGTTTGTTATAAATTCTTTAGTCTTGATCATATTTTCGAGTTTCCACATGAAATAATACTTATAATGCAATCAAGACACCCTCAGCTGTAACGAGTCTCACAAAGAAAATGCGCAACCCTAACCTCTGGAAGCTCAGTTGCCGAATGGAACCACAATTTACTGTACTGCAGATGTTTGCGCACACAGCGCTGTGCCGCAGCTATCCGGCATCGAGGCCATTATTGTCACCGGAAGAGGAGAAATGCTGTGGAAAATGTGCAAGATACCACTGATTCATGATACGAGAAGCTGTCTTCCTGAATCCATGCGATTTAAAATTTATATTTAGATTATTTCAATGGATAAACCATTGTTAACTGAAACATGAAATAGACTATCACCAAATAAGGCGATATATTAATAATAATGCTAGCGCACACGCACCACTCCTCTGGCGTGCGCATATTTTTTTTCCTAGACTTACTTCATGATGATTTTTTGTTAAGAAGTAAGACAATCTATTTAGGTGACAAACTCTCCTCAAAGGCGCTTTAGTTTGGGATTCGAACCCACTATTAGTGATATATTAAAAATATTACAATAAAAAATTATATTAAATGAGTGTAAAGGTAAGAAAGAAGCAGCTGTGGACATTAGGTAAGGTATTTTCTCACCACTGCATATGTTAAAAAAAATTGGTAAGAAAACCGCAAAAAAACTTCTAAAGGGAAGACGAACTACAAAGAAACCTTTGTAGATTTCCAATGTGTGATAAAACTACATTTGGTTTTAGGTGTAGTTTAGTGTATTGCGTAGTGTTTATATAAAAATGTCTTTAAGTGAGTCTATCATAAATATTGTCTTTAAGTGAGTTTAAAAGCTGCACACACTACCCATACCTCTAACACTATGAAGTAGACAATTCCACGCCACAGGATAAGCAACGGAAAAGCTCTGTCATTATAAGATTTCATTTATATTCTATTTTACGACACTTTCATTGTGTACTGTACAGCATGGTGAGGTTATTGCCATTCGGCGATTTCTTACTTTCAACCAGAAATATGTTGAAGAGGTATTAAGTGAAAACGTTTTTCATCATTCATTCATCCCACGTGTCTTAACTCTCTCGGAATATTTTTCTTCATCTTACTTGATATATTCGCCTTAAGTTCACATTTATCCCTAATGATTTTCATCCCTAATTTCATATTCTGTCACACACTATCACCCCCGTATTCTACTCAGTGCACGCATTTCCACATCATATCTTCGACTCTTCACAGCATATTTTCACGTTCACATTTCACTCTACAAAACTAGCATTAAAGCTGGCAGTAGAATATCGTTCTGGACTATCATCTTAGAAGATTTTGACATTCCGGTTCAAGTAACCATGTTTGAGTGCCCCATTAACCTATAAGTGTGTGTGAACCTAACTTATCGAAATTTAATACGAACGCACCGGTGCGTTTCATTTAATATCCAAGAAAAGTATAGATTATACCTTCTTTTTCCTCTTCTTTTAGGCCTGTTATGGTCCTGCATAATCGTTTCCCTCTTGTGACGTCGACTGCCAGCTGTCTTTCCATCTTTTAGGAGGTCTGCTTGCTTGGGGGATACTGTCCCTGGCCATTCTTACGGCTCTTGGTTTCGCCATTCTAGATACATGTTCGTTCCAGAACCTTCTTCTCTGTCGTCCCCACCTGAAAATATCTTCAACTTTGCACATCCTTCGGATTTCTGTGTTTCGTACTCTATCACGAAGGGTTTTGCCAGCGTTACTCCTGAGTACCTTCATTTCGCTGGTTCGAACGAGATTTTCGGTTCTAACAGTGTTGGCTCTGGACTCTATGCTGTATGTCATTATGGGATGGACACAGGCCTTATATATATTATACCAAAAAAAATTATTGAACTCACGTAAAAAAAAGTAAAACTATACTAAAAAAGCTCACTCTCTGGGTACACATAGTTTTTATATAACTCACTAGCTTATAGGTTAACTTTGCTTCTTATCGTTACACACGGTTCGATATCCCTCGTAATTCTTTCATAATTTCAGAAAATATAAACTAAATAGTAGAGTTCTTCGATTTGCTCTAATTTTTCATTCCCAATTTTTCTCAATTTCCCTCCTTTTTACACATTTCTTTTCCTCCAACTTTGGGGTTTGCAGTATTGCTCTCAGATCCTTGAGTTCAGAAAATGCTGTAGGTCAGACTGGAAGGGGCATGTTCCTCGCAGAAAAAAATCTGCGCTGTAGGTAATTTTCCATCTACCGTGATGTCGGACCTTAAGTCCGACATCACTACCATTCTTTTCACACTCATTTTGCATTTAGATTTTGCAGTATTACTCTCAGATCCTTGAGTTCAGGAAAGGCTGTAGACCAGACTGGAGAAGGCATTCTTTTTACACTCAAGTGTGTCCCTTTGGATAGTTTTTTCTTCGTCTCTACGTGACGCTGCACTAAAAAATAAATAAAAAAAATCGATCTTCTAGGGTAGATCGCACTCGATTGGGACTTATTATGTTCGCCATAAAAGTATGGGTGTTGATGGGATTGAACTGAACAGTATATCAGACTTAATAAATAATGCATGTGATTGATTATGTATGAATTTTATGGGAGTAAGTGTGTTGATTCATAACATGCACTCATCCAAGTTAGACAACTGATATGAACCATTGTCTTGTAAAGTAAAATACACATATACATTTTTTATTTATTTATTTAACACTTTTATTGCAAATACAATCTGGTGGGTTTATTGCCAGATGACAATCTCTTCCAACCAACAGACAAAAGTAAACGAAGCAAGTTACATGGTTGCATAAATCATTTAAATGGCTATCCATCCCCACGAAATCCATAAACACATGAGTGAGCATATGCCCACGAACCCCACAAAGACGGACAATCACCTGAACATTATTTTCCATATAAAGTGAGATATCATCAATCAAAAGAAAAGGAAAGGAATGAGAAGATGAAAGGAAAATAAAAATCGGGAATGAAACACGCTATTTTACTGACTAGAAATTAAGAGTTTTTTCAGTCGCTTCTTAAAGCATGCCAAGGACGGAGCAAGTCTTATATTGGTTTGTAACTGATTCTAGAGTCACATTGCATGTACAGTAAAGGATGACGTAAAAAAATATATAACATAAACGTACGTATTGAAGTAAAAGTGAGATATCATCAATCAAAAGAAAAGAAAGGGATGGTTAAGAGGAAAGAAAACTTAGAAATGAACAAGTAATATTACTGACTAGAAATCATCTTTCTCATTGGACATACCGTGTATATGTGAATATGTAAAAAAAAAGTTGAAAGGAAGGTTTTGTTGAGTGTTGCAGAAATTTTGATAACTCGGCAGATATTCAGTGTGACACGTGAGAGAAAGGATTAGAGAGAGAAAATAATGCAACACATTGAGGAGCGCAATGGAATGGCAGAATTCAGAGCCTGGAATGTAGGGCAGAGCTGAAAGGGACGTGGCACAGTGAGAGCGTTGAAGCACCATCCTCGTTTCAGGCAATCGTTTGTTATTTTAGCGAGGAAATGAGAGTTCTTCGTTCAAGGTGGAATAACAATATGCAGCACAAAAGGATTCAACGATATTCGTAGTGATCCTTTTTCATTCATTTCAAAGAGAACTCACTTTACTTTTTCATTCTTTGTTTTCTAATAACGGTGCGATAATAGTTTGAACATATTTCTTCTGATCAATGCTGCAAAATGAAAATCTCCTGCACAATATACTGGAGGGAATGATTGAGGGATCGATTGGCAGAGAACTCCCTCGCCGAGAGTATCTGGAGCAAATATGCCACGATATAGATTGCACCTCCTATACATAGCTCAAGAGGATCGCTGAAGACCGAGCGGAGTGGAGGAGGAGAAGCAGAGCTTTGCTGCTAACCAATCCCCAGGATTGAAACTGAAGAAGATCAATGTAAGATTTTGTACGATTTATATATACAAATATATCATCGTGTCGTTTGCTCGTTGGGGTAAGCAGATATGAGAGAACACCGCACTTTCCTATTGTAACACACACCTTTCGTCTTTTCCTATTGCAACACACACCTGGCAGTATCATCGAGATGAAGAGAAGATGCAGACTCCGCAGAGACACATGACACGCATGGCAACTGATCAAATGATCACCATACCTAGAGTTAAAACATCTTTTACTCATAGGTAAGATGCCTTTTTAGCTCCCATGACATACAATGGGGTACCGAATTCAATAAAGGCCAAAGGAGGAAAACAATTTAGGCAGTCGATCGGAGCGTGGTTGTTATTGCGACAGGAGTTTGAGTACTTGGGCTTGCAAGAGGAATAACTTCTAGCAAAGGTTTGTGTGAGCTCTTGATTGTGCTGTTTTTGTTATTTTTTTTATGATTATTGTGGGATGAACGCTTTGTTTTGTTAGGAGTGATGAAGTGTGAGGGGTTTGATTCGGGTGATGTATATATATGTAATTGAGTGTCACTGTTTGACAGGTTGATGAGAATGTGCAACGGGGTTTTATATAATAAAAAATCGGAAAGAAGTATCGATTTTTTTTCATGCTATATATCCACAGTGAGATATAGGCAAAATCCTAGTTTACTGGGGACACGACAAATGAAAGGCAAAAACCCAGATCCATTAAAATTGTGTGTTCAAATTAAATAACTTGTTGTTTTTTTGCAAATGATGTATATTTCTTATCATGCGTAAAATAAACAAACATAAAAAATCAAGATAACAAACACACCCGTAATCAATTTAGGGTAAAATGAGGTCGATATTAATCTCACAAAACGAATAATACTACCTTGATTAAAAAGTTTTAGGACCGGCCACCGTGTGGCGCTGTCAGTCACCCGATTGGAATGGACCTTGGAAATGTTGGAGAAGTGTTTTTCGGTGGCACGAACGCTTCAGAAGTGGCCGTGAATTGGTAGAGGATGACGAACGCAGTGGAAGTCAAAAACCGATGAAAACATCGATAGAATCAAAGAAATATTGTCCGAAAACCGCAAATTGACTATTAGAGAGCTGGCAGAGGACTTGAACATCGCTTATGGATCGGCTCAAGACATTTTGGTTAGTGATTTGGGCCTCAGACGTGTCGCTGCAAAACTGGTGCCGAAAGACCTCAATTTCATGCAAAAAAAAGGACCGCGTTGAAATCGCGAAAGACATAATTTCCATGAGTTTTTTTACCAAAAACAACACGATTACTATCCAGCAGCCTTCGAATTCACTTGATCTGGCTCCCTGCGACTTTTTCCTGTTCAACCAACTTAAAAAACCGCTTCGTGCAACGCGTTACAGCACCCGAGAGGATGTCATAAAAAAATCGAAGACGGCTCTGATAGACATACCGAAAATTGAGTACCAGCGGTGTTTCGAGGATTGGATCAAGCGCTGGCGTAAGTGCAATGCAGTCGATGGGGAGTACTTTGAAGGGGACTATATCGATTTTGATGAATAAACTTGTATTTCCGATTTTATGAATAAAGTCCTAAAACTTTTTGATCAAGGTAGTATTCTACAATTGTATGCAATAAACCTATAGAGTTTATATAGTGTAAAATATACATTGTATGCAGTATACGAGTAGTATCATGTCTAGCCCTATTATATTATTGATCCAAATATTGCCCAAAAATGATACTTGACGGGTAAGATAAAGATTGTATGAAAGGAAAAAATACATAAAAAATAACTTCATTATACGACTTACCACCTTATTTCTTATGTTATCCTCACAAAAGTTATTTTGTCGCTTACCTGTAACAAAAGGAAAAATATTATAAATACAAACTATTAAATGACAGAATGAGTTGTGAAATAATGACAAAACTAAGAAATATATAACACTACACACATCCATTACACTCCACCTAAAGTCGAATGTGTTACTATCACGAATCGGAAAATTTACAAAGGTGGCATAAACCCGCAAGGTTTTATTGTATATAAAGATAGTGTATTGTATATAAAGATAGTGTATTGTAGATAAATATAGTGTATTATAATGCAGTTACATTAAAAAATATTAAGTTTTTTTATTTTCGTAAAGTTCAAATTTAATTAAGTTGTGTCAACATTTTTCCTTCCTGTTTCATAGTCTTGAGAGCTTCTCGGAACTTTGAGAGTATATCGTAATAGACGCTTGCAGACCTTAGTCCATCCATTACAGCAATTAAGGCTCTAGCCCATTCATCAGAGGGGCGGCTGGAAGAGGGGCCACGAAGAGAAGCGGAGGAAAGAGCAGTGACATGCTGTGGTCAAAGTGGAGGATTCATTATGGAGATTAATGTGGACCCTGCCAGACTGTCTGATGAGAAGACAGAGATCTTATTTGGACAATAAACAAAGAGAACGAAAGCAAAAGTCCAATAAAACACAAGAGCGAAATTGTTCTTCGAGAGGAAAAAAACATTTATGTTACTGAATTTTATTTGTGGATGTAAACTGTACGATTTCTCTGACTTTGAATATTTTTTTACCATGAATATCATTCACTCGATCCAAAGAAATAGTAGGAGTTGCATGAGAAGGTGTATATATGGAAGAGGGAAATGATATATGGCGAAATAGGAAAGTATGGCGCTCTGTCTTCTCTATCTACCTCGGCAGGGAAATGTCGTGATGGTATGTGTATGTTTAATTCAAATTTAATCCATTCATTAAATTGTAAAGTTATATATGGAAAATTATTTTTAAAATTAATTTATAAGATTTGAGACAAAAATTTCGTTCAGCATTTTTGGTGCAGAATATCAAACTTGCCAGTAGAGCATCTTTTCTCAATCTGTGGTTCGTGATTTTCAGAGGAAGTTAAATATCAGGGGGTCTTGAATTAAATTCCACATAAATATTTTTTATTTAATTAAGACAGATTTTCTTGAATTATATTCCACATAACCAGTTATTAATCCTAAAAAAATCGTTAACAAATGGAAAAAAAGCAATGCTTAAAAACAACTTTTCCTAGGAGCTAAGAAGTTTCACTTCTACCACGCGAGAGTCTCACGTATCTGTTTTTTTTAATAAAAATACGGACGTGTTTATTTGTAATATTATGTATGAATTTAGTATCGAAAATATGCATGAGTTGTTAAATAAAAATATGTACGAATTTATTTACAAAAAGCGTCCTGAATTACGAGTATATTCCGCAAATTGAAATAAGTGACGTACCAGTGTATATATTGCCAGCAAGTAAAAACACCAAAATAGTGTTTCTATCGAATGTAATGCGTCATTGTTTTTTGCATTTCATTTTTATTGCAATAAAAAAGAGTTTAATTTAAACAATAAAAAATTCAAATAATTTAAATCTACGAGTAGAATTAATATAAAATTAAAACACGATACTTTGTTTAATTCAACTTTTTTAATTGCAATCCACAATACGTTTCAGCACTTGCTGTGTCATCATCAAGTGAGTTGTGAAAAACTGAAATGTATATTAATTACATACTTCAGTTCTTGACAACTCACCTGATGATGATACAGCAAGTGTTGAAATGTAATGTGATTTAAAATAAATAAAGTGAAATAAATAAAAGAAACCTTATTTTAATTTCATATTTATTATGGAGTTCCACAAAGTGATTATTATGGAATTCTACACTCATTTAAATCTAGAAACATGACATAAACAACAGTCAGTAATAGATCCTCACTAATCATAATAAATATTTGTTTACATGTTAATTCAAAGTTCATCGATTATTGCATGTCTGTCATATTTGTAATGGCAATCATCTTGTTTAGTTGTCAAAACCGTACAAATGTCAATAGTTTGGAATGGAATGATTTCACACTAAAATGGGAAAAAAGTCTACACAATAATCAAAATTTAAGTTACAGGTCTGTTTACAAAGAGCATTGTCAAACAGTTTAACAATATTTTTGTAAAGCGAAAAATACCTGAAGATTCACATTATCTTTATAATTAAAAGAGTTTGATTTAAATAAAAAATAAACTAAAATTTTGAAACTTGACAATATCCTCAATAATCATAATTAATATTTGTTTACATATTTAGTCTAGATCCTCAATAATTATAATTCATATTTGTTTTCATATTTTTTCAAAGTAAAGCGTCTATTGAATGCCTTTCACATTTGTTATGGCAATCATATGTGTACTGTTTACCTGTCAAAACTGTACAAATGTCAGATGTGTAAAACTTTATATTATGATAAAATTATTTGGCATTTAAACGTGAAAAATGTACACAATTACTTAAATTAAAGTTACAAACCTATTTCGTTGTACCAAAACCTTGTCAACACGTTTGTAAATGCTCTATAAAGTAAAAACACCTGTTACTTGAATTTAAGTTAGTGCACAGAATTTTTTCACATTTCAGTGTAAAATCATTCTATAATAAAAAGAAGTTCACAATATAAATACCATATTAATAAATACTTAAAATCGTAATTGGGTAAATAATCTATGATATTTTTTTTGTTAATTTGTTACTTTACAATTATATTTCTTAAGCCGTCAAAACCGTACAAATGTCAGTGGTGTAAAACTTTATATGATAACATAATGATTTGACACTAAAATGTGAAAAAATCTACACCACTTGAATAAAAGTGACAGACCTGTTTCGCTTCACAAAATCAATGTCAAACAGTGTGACAATGATTTTGTAAAACTTATCACTTTAATAAAAGTTATTATGTAGAATTTTTTTCACATTTAAATTTTTCACATTTTCATATTTTTTCACATTTAATAAAAGTTATTGTGTAGAATTTTTTCACATTTCTAATAACACTTAAGTGTCAAATCATTCTGTAATAAAATGAAGCTCTACAATATACTCGTAAATACCGAAACAATAAACACTTTTGATTTTAATTAAGTAAATTAGCTCTGTTTTTTTTGTTAAATTCCCTTGTAACCAAATGAATTGGTTGTCTTAAAAGTAATTTCCTATTTTTGGTTTAAAAGGCTTCACCGAATGCTCGTGTAGGATGGTGCTTGTCATTATTCGTCATTAACTTGGATTTATCAAGGGAAACTTTACGAATAAATCAATAAGAACACATAACATATATGTGAATGGAGGCAGAAAACTGGACCCTTCATTAGACTGTTTATTTAAATAATCTATTTTTTCGTAACTTTTCAGAAAGTTTTTCATTATAAACCATTAAAAAACCCACAAAGTTTTCATAAGACTTCCAAGTTACATTATCTTTCCTTTCAGTGTGGAACGGAGGTAGGAGACGAGACAATATATGTTAATTACCCGGAATATCCCGGGACTTGTCGGGCCCCAATAATTTATTTTATTGCGCGTTCTTCATTTCCGTCCTCCACTATGCAATGACCAAACTTTTGCAATGAAGTCACTTTTTCGAGAATATCCTTAATTTACGTTACCTATCTCGACCCAAGGACCTATATTTTCATTCATACTTGAATTACTCGTAAAAGTGAATTAGTGTTACAGGAAAAATAAATGCTATGTTATACACGAGGGTTGCTACTTAAGTTTTGAGATATGACAACACCAGTGTAAATACGTCAAATCTGACATCAGCATCGTAAAGTTTGACGTTTTTAATGGTATACGTACTAAAAAATTTTTGTCATACGAGTGCTATTTGTGTTGTTTACAGTTACTTGAAAAATTCATCTCTGCCAAAAATGGAATTAAATCGTGAACTTTTTCGTGCGATGATTTTTTATAAATCTCGACGTGAACTAACTTAACAACAGTGTGCCGATCAACTCGCTTCGACTTTTGGTGATAAAGCACCATCCCGGGCCACTGTATTTTGCTGGTTTTCCGAATTCAATCGTGGTCGTAGTTCGCTCCAGGACGAATTTTGTGAAGGTCGTCCAAAATATGTTGTTGTGCCAGAAAACATCGATGCTGTGCGTGAACTGATATTGCAAGATCGTCATGTGACTTATCGTGAGATTGAGGCATGTTTGGGCATTAGTTCCACTCGCATACATTCAATATAGTGAGTATTTTGAAAAAAATAAAGCCATTTTCAATGATAAATATTTGTTTTTACTTGTCTGTCTCAAAACTTAAGTAGCGACCCTCGTATGGTATAAACGTGAATAATAAAATATTTTAAAAAGTTGAGAAATTTAGGTTTTTGATTAGTACTTGTATGCATTTTCTCAGATGATGGAATAGTTAAAAGGGATATCTAACGAATTATTCCTATTGGAGCGATAGAAAACAGAGTCAACGGGGCACTTACACAAATATAGTCGAACCGGATAGTATTGACATACACACCAAATTCACAAACTATCTCTATTGTATACCATCCTTAACCATCCCGCTAACCCCGTTTATCTCGCCGAAATTTTTTAGCGGCTTTCCGATCATGGACTTACGCTACGCACAGCTAGAGATTGTTTATTGGCTTTCCCAGTTCACCGCTCTTAATTTTTTACGTCGTCCTCTACTGCCCATGCAGTGAGACTCTGGAACCAGTTACAAACCAATGTTCAACTTGCTCCGTTCTGGGCATGCTTTAAACTCATTATTCCTAGTAATTCCTTCCTGATTTCTCATCCTCTCATTTCTTTCATTCATTCGATTGATGATATCTTAATTTTACTTTAATACGTATGTGTCCAAAAATTTGATAAAGATCAATAATCAATGTTTTTAGATTTTACGATTCTTTAAATAAACTTCAGAGCGTTCCGGATAGATTCAGTTAGTTATATTGGAGTACTTTTCAATCAAATCAGAACAACCTAAATTATTATTGACAAAAATGTGCTATTTAGATGACATCTGTTTTTAGATGTCACAATTTTTACCGTTTTGACAAAATTCAGAGCGTTCCGGATAAAAATGTGCTATTTAGGCGACGTCTGTTTTTAGACTTTACGATTCTTTGAATAAATTTCAGAACGTTCCGGATAGATCTGGTTAGTTATAATAATTATTATTGCAGTAATCTTCAATGAAACCAGAACAACCTAAATTATTAGTGATAAAAATGTGCCATTTAGACGACGTCTGTTTCTAGACTTTACAATTATTTGAATAAACTTCAGAGCGTTCCGGATAGATGCAGTTAGTTATCATTATAATTATTGAAGTACTTCTCAATCAAATAAGAACAACTTAAATTATTTTTGACAAAAATGTGCTATTTAGGCGATATCTGTTTTTAGATGTCACAATTTTTTCCGTTTTGACAAACTTCAGAGCGTTTCGGATAGATCTGGTTAGATATAATCATAATTATTGCAGTACTCCTCATTATTTTTGTTATCCTGATGGCCAATACCTTAAAATATAAAAGTTTAAAACTTTTCCGCTAAGCCACGGAGTCGAAATTCAAAAATGAACTGTTTTCAGTATTATGCTTCCCGCCGAAGTCCCTTGTTACTTTTCCTTCACTTGAAAACTTTCCTTCGCGATTAGATATTTTAATATGAAAAAAAAAAGTAAGAAATTTTTGCATTAAAGATAGAAATTCCCGAGAGTTGCGAAGAATCTTGCATTAATTATAAGCTATTAATTTACATAAAAGATTATAGGGGGATGGTAATTAGATTTTTTTATTCTCGAGCAGAAGCAACTCCTCTTTTATTTGGGGGCAATTTTTGTTTCCTTCGGGGGTGTGGACGCCCTTTCGATTTTTTTTTCAGAAATTTTACTTTTTTAACAAAATATTCATTACAGTCGAAAGAAGACGATAATAATAAAAATAAATACAGAAGTTATCTAAGAAAGAAATCTTAAATTCTAATTTAGGGACATTACTATTTTTTTCGGTGGATTTTTTTTTATGCTTCCGTGTATTGTTTTTGACTTGTTAACTTTAAATACGAGTAATAAAAGGACAATTTCTATAACGCTGTTTACAGAAAATACTCTTCTTAACACTTGCCTTACTGCGCTAAAAAAATCCGCCTGCCACGGTGCTGAAAGCTAAGTGTCCAGTGAAATATTTATGTTTTAAATTAAAATAATACAAAATCTGCTAGGCTATTTTTTGTAATTAGCTATAAAAGTCATTTTATTATGTATTAAAACGTCGAATAATCAAATAAAATATAAGTCCTGGTCACTCGCTATCCATCACAGGGAGGCAAGTGTTAAGGGCGCTCTAAGTCGGAATTTGAGCATACTATAGAACAGGAATTCTAACATATCAGTAATAACGTAAATAAATTGAACAGATTAGAGGCCCTAGAAATATCTAAGTCAGTGCATCGGGGGGAACATCTGGTAAAAACATATATGTGGCGTTATGGCAGAAGTTGATATGTCCGTTTTTTGTTATTCTTCCAATTTATAGAAAATATTTCTCAGCATGTTGTGGCAAAACTTGGTGTATCAGTCATTATCCAAACAAAATATATATTGTTTGGAAAAACTTTAAAAAATGTTTATTTGTACTGATTTTGACAGCTTATTAAAGTTAATATTGCTTCTCCTGTAAACTAAGGTAAAACGGACATATCAACTTCTGCCATAACGTCACATATATATTCCAAGAATCTCGCCGATGCTGGCTAAGGTTGTCTCCTCCTTCCCTCCACCCACAGTCCCCAATCCGAATGTTAACCGTTAGAAGCGTGTATGTCGGTACCAGTTTGAACATAATTCAGTCTTGTTTGTGCTCCCCCGATAATGAGGTGAAAGCCTTGAAACCGGTAGGGTTATACCATTACAAAAAGTGGCATAAACAGTGTTTGATAAAACAAATTACTAAATCTTTAAACCTGCACAATGTTAATGCCTTAACTATAAAAAATACGACTATATTATCATATATAATAAATATTTTATTCCAGCATTTTTTTTTCTACTTTTTCTTTCTATAAACTTGAATTACATAACAGTCGCTGAAAATACACCACATCACTCCTTACTTCAAAGTATAGCTTTATTGAATAAATTTAGTTTTATTTCGTATTAAAAATATCTCATACTCAAAAATGATACTTAGAAATTTGAAAAATTACGATATTTTCAGTAAATATTTGTAATAGAATACAAATAAATGATTGAAAACATGTTTACGGTATAGTGTTCACATGACATGTTTTGTAAGCCTTTATTAAACCGAAATACTCAGTTTAAATGTTGATTTTTAGTATTTTTAAATTCTATGGCATGTTTTGTTTTGTGACATTGTTTTAACTACCTTAAAATAAATATATGAGAAGAATTTCGTTAATATGTCGTAAAAAATACCGTTTAAAAAATAATATTTTATTGTTTAAGGTACGTATTGTTTTATTTATTTATTTATTTAACACCTTTATTGCAATACAATCAGGCGGACTTATTGCCAGGTGGCAATCTCTTCCAACCAACCAGACAAAAGTAAATGAAGCAAGTTACGTGGTCGCATAAATCATTCAACTGACTATCCATCCCCACAAAATCCATAAACATATACGCGAGAACATGCCCACGAACCCCACAAAGACGGATAATCACCCGAACATTATTTTTCATATAAAGTTAGATATCATTAATCAAAAGGAAAGGAAAGGATGGTGGAGAGGAAAGGAAAAGAAAAATCAGGAATGAAACACGTTATTTTACTGACTAGAAATTAAGAGTTTTTTCAGTCGCTTCTTAAAGCATGCCTAGGACGGAGCGAGTCTTATATTGGTTTGTAACTGATTCCAGAGTCTCACTGCATAGACAGTTAAGGACGACGTAAAGAAAGAGGAGCGATGAACTGGAAAGGCCAATAAATAATCTCTGTTTGAGCGTAGCGCTAAATTCATGATTGAAAAGACGCTGAAAATTTTCGGCGAGATAAGAGGGTGCGGCGGGACAGTTAATGATATTATACAATAGAGAAAGTATGTGAATTTGGCGTCTATTTCTAACATTCAACCAGTTCAATGCCTTCTGGTATGAAGTTATATGATCGTACTTTCGTAGGTTGAAAATAAATCTTAGACACACATTTTGAGGACATTGTTTTGTAACATTACTTCGAAAATATTATTTATTATGTAATCGAACAATATTTCAAAGTTTTCCTACTTATTATCAGGAGAGCATAAAAAAAACTCCACAGTATTAATGCCTTAACTATAAATAGCATATTTTTTAGTGTATTGTGTTTGATTTTCATTTTGGCTCTTTTATCGAGTTCTGTATATATCATATTTTTTCCTTTTGTATAATTTTCAAGAGTTATCTTACAATGAAGCTACTATTTTCAAGAGTTATCTTACAATGAACCTACTATTTTCAAGAGTTATCTTACAATGCACCTACTATTTTCAAGAGTTATCTTACAATGAACCTACTATTTTCAAGAGTTATCTTACAATTAACCTACTATTTTCAAGAGTTATCTTACAATTAACCTACTATTTTCAAGAGTTATCCTACAATAAACTTAATATTTTCAAGTGTAATCTTACAATGAACCTATTATTTTTCAAGTATTATCTTACAATGAACCTACTATTTTTCAAGTGTTACACGTATCTTACAATGAACCTACTATTTTTCGTTGTTGCTAAGAAATATGCAGTGAAGAATCATCTTCAATCATATTTGGCCACGGCTGGAAACTTTTGGACCTTTAAAGCATTTCTTTACTTATTCTTTCAATGTCACCAAATCATATCAATATTCCTTTTTAATTTATTTCTCGTATATGTAATATAAGAAATTTTATAAAAAACAAAAGGTAATTTCATGTAGATGACCTCCGTGGCCTGGTGGTAAGACACTTGTCTGCCGATCCGGAGGTTGCGGGTTCGATCCTCGCTGGAACCCAGATTTTTTTAAATAGGATTCCAGTCTGGTTAACACTTAGAGCCTATAAAAACATCTTTCTGGTTGGTTGGAAGAGATTGCCACATGGCAATAAACTCGCCAGGTTAAAAAAAAATAAATATTTATATATATATATATATATATATATATATATATATATATATATATATATATATATATATATATATATATATATATATATATATATATATATATATATATATATATATATATATATATATATATATATATATATATATATATATATATATATATATATATATATATATATATACTTTAATGGATCTTGGTCTGTTGCCTTTCATTTGTCGTGTCCCCAGTAAACTAGGCTTTTGCCTTTGAAGATAAATTATACTTATAACATCGACCTCTATGACCTATTTGGGAAGACGGCAATCTCCCAGCCTGAAAATTGTGGGTTTAAATGCTGTTGGAATCAAGATTTTTTTTAAAAACGATTCCATTCTTAGTTTCGCTTAAGGCCTCTTTAACATTTTAACGGTAGGCTAGAAAAGATTGCCACATGGCAACAATCTCGTTAGGTTGAACTACATAACATACTATGAAAGTATTATACAATACAATGACATTTATCCCTAATGGAAAATCATTTTCAATCCAATCATTTTGTAATTTATCATACTTTTTGGTATTTTCTCGTATTACATCAATTTAAATTTCTAACTAAGCAAAATAGTCCTTTTCGTTTAAAACGGTTATAAAACACCTGTTTTTAATTTCAAGAAATACTATTACATGGCAGATGTAAAAAAAGATTTAAAAAATCATCCGAATGAAAAAGCAAGCTTACCTTTCAACAAATGGAAACTCTCCCACACTTGCCTAAAAATAAATTTGAAATTCACGTTTTTTAAATGTCAAAAACCGACGGGATATAAATAAAAAATCACCAAAACGTACGATTTAAGTGATTCGAAAATGATTGCTTTAAAAAAAAAATTATATAGGAATTTAATGTTTCAATCACTTTGAGTCCACCACGAAGTATGACTGTGAAATTTAGCAAGCTGAGGAGGACTTTTGGTATTTGATTTTGATATGAACTATTGGAGTAAGTTGAGGAGGACTTTTGATATTTGATTTTGATATGAACCACTGGAGTAAGTTGAGGAGGACTTTTGATATTTGATTTTGATATGAACCATTGGAGTAAGTTGAGGAGGACTTTTGATATGGACAGTAAAATACGACGTAAAAAAGAGGAGTGGTGAACTGGAAAGGCCATTAAGCAATATCTGTTTGAGTGTAGCGCTAATTCATGGTCTGAAAGACGCTGAAAAACTTCGGCGAGATAAGAAGGGGTGGCGGGACGTTTAAGGATATAAGAGACAGTATGTAAATTCGGCGTCTATTTCTAACGTTCAACCAGTTCAATGCCTTCTGGTATGACGTTATATAATCGTCCTTACGTAGTTAAAAAATATATTTTAGACAAGCATTTTGAAGATGCTGTAATTTGTCCAGCTGTTCGTCTGTAACATCCAAATGACAGACGTCCGCATAGTCCAGAATTGGAAACAGCAGATATTGCATGAGTAAAATTTTGGTTTAAGTAGGCAGGAATCTTTACAACACTTTAAGGGAATGAATGCTGAAGAAGAGATCCTTCGGATTACCTTCCCGTCTTAGGTAATAGAGTCCGTGTTCTAAGCAAGCCGGTACCCCAGGTTTAATCCCAGGCGTATTCACATCCTGACTGGTTCATTCTAAGCAATCCTAGTTCATTCTAATCTAAAAATCCCTGGCGTATTCACATCCTGACGTGCTCTAAGCAAGCCGATTCCCCAGGTATAATCCCAGGCGTATTCACATCCTGACTCGTTCATTCTAAGCAATCCTAGTTCATTCTAATCTAAAAATCCCTGGCGTATTCACATCCTCACGTGTTCTAAGCAAGCCGATTCCCCAGGTATACTCCCAGGCGTATTCACATCCTGACTTGTTCTTGCTAAATAATTAGTTGTAAGAATTGTTATCTAGTTATAAGTAGTATGTAGGTGCATAGATTGTATTATATCTGAATTTATATTTTTTCTCAAGTCTATAAACTTAAGTGATTTTTTTTTATGTAGCCTATGAACGACCTCCGTGGGTTGGTGGTAAGACACTTGTCTGCCGATCCGGAGGTTGCGGGTTTGGTCCCCGCTGGAACCCAGATTATTTGAAATGGATTCCAGTCTGGTTAACACTTAGGGCCTATAAAAACATCGTTCTGGTTGGTTGGAAGAGATTGCCACGTGGCAATAAACTCACCAGGTTAAAAAAAAAAGGCGATATAAATAAAATTGTTTAACGAAAGACTATAGCAAGTTAAAACCTTCGATCGTCTTGGAAATTTGATATCTTTGTCATCGGTAATTAAGGTTCGATTTGTCAACACTGAGTCCTTGCTGAACTGCCAACAGCTTGCACACCACAAACCAGTATATATACTCACAAGAGTTTTCTATCCACAAAATGGTTGATATTCACACTTGATCATGAGGGTTAAGCCAACCGTATCACACAAGTGTTATATAATACTATTCAATTTACACTTCAACCATCAAAAGTCTTTATAGATAAATTTACATTCCAGCCAACAAAAGTCTTTATAGGTAAATCAATACATAAAATCAAATCAGCAATTCCTTGTGTTCAACTCGACCGTTAGCTTCCGTGACTTTGCAAGTGCTTACGTTACGGTCGAGAGCGGACGTTGGTAACTATAATATTTAGTTTCTCTGGCAGCTCGCTAATTGCCCAGCGTCATGCAAATTTGCACTAGGGGGAGTTGTTGCAAAACTTTTCAGGCAAAACATCACACCCAGTGGTCTGACGAGAGGGGTAAAAATGGCAATATTTCAGCTGAACCCAGCTGAAATAATCACTCGAAACTTCTGACATCCGCTGAAATTTCAGCACTTGGGTTAATTTGCGCTCTCATTTAATGTTTGATGCTTTTCATGTTAATTGCACATTCATGTAAAATGTATATTCATACCAACTTATTAATCTATATCAATGTTGATAAATTCAATTCAAAGCAAAATTTTAAATAGCGCCGTTTCGAGAACAAACTCTCCTCAATGACACACTGACTCGGGACTCGATTCCACTATTATTAAACAAATCACGTTTGGAAACAATTGTAGCGCCCGAGCGGATCATGTTAAATACTTTCTTTGTAAATAGTATAATTATTGCCATGCGACAATCTCTTTCAATTAATCAGAAAGATGTTTATTTATTTATTTTACACATGATAAGAAATATGCATAATTTGAAAAAAAAAAAACAAAAGGTAATTTTATTTGCACACATAATTTTAATGGATCTGGGTTTGTTGCCTTTCATTTGTCGTGTCTCGTTGTCGTTAATTTTATTTGGACACATAATTTTAATGGATCTGGGTTTGTTGCCTTTCATTTGTCGTGTCCCCAGTAAACTAGGTTTTTGCGTGTATCTCACTGAGGAATATAAAACTTTATGAGACCTTTAGGGAAAACCAGACAGGAAACATTAAAAAAAAACCTATCCAGCGGGAACCGAACCCGCAACCTCCGGGTTCGATTTGAGCTGGATTTGATTTGATTCCTGATACATTCTGCTCTTAAACTGTATTAACGACCTCCATAGCCTAGTTGGTAAGACGCGTGACTTCTATGCAGGGGGTTTTGTGTTCGCTTCCTAATGATACCCGTTTTTTCGGCGTCCGTGATCTAACGTTTAATATTTACACTAAGCAAGCGGGCGCCCCAGTTTCAATTCCAGGCAGATTCACTTCCAGACTGCTTTTACTCTTAGACCGTTTTACATATGAGTGTATAGTTTTCTAAAGCTTATATTTTGTTTATCATAAATATTTATAGCACCTTTAAATAACGTGAAAATAGGGTTACGTAAAAAAATAATCTGCCTAAAGAAAGGTTGCTGCAAATTAAACCTGTCGCTCCTCTTTCAATTTTGAGTCCAGTTTGTCAAGATCGTGTGCTTGCTTGAAGTACAACAGCTTGCACCGAATAAATGCACAGGCTTCTTGCATTCACAAGAAAATAAGACTCGATCACAAGGGGTTGCCTATTACCTGAAAAGAAAATGGTTCCACTCTTGAAAGAGTTCGTCTGATAATAATACTCTCGATAGAAGACTATTTATTTTGTAATACTTTTAATCAGTTAATAATAATAGGTTCGAATCCCGAGCTAGAGCGCCCTTAAGGAGAGTTTACTCTCTAAAGGGCGCTGTATAAATTGTCCTTATATTATTATTATTATTATAAAAACGTACATTTTTGAGGCACTGACAAACCAGTTCATGTATTTTATGAAACTATCGTTTTGCACATAACAACCTAGTGAATATAACATATTGCCACGTTGCAATATCTTCCAATCAATCAGAAAGACGTTATACTAGTCTCAAGTGAAAAAAATACTAGAATCCGTTGTAATTTATTTTATCAAACACTGGGTATTCCACTTTTTGTAGTTATAACCCTACTGGTTATAAGAGGAGCACAAACAAGACTTGAAACCGGTAGGATTATATCGTTACAAAAAGTGTAATAAACAGTGTTTGATAAAATTAATTACAAAGTTTTTAAACCTCCACAATGTTAATGCCTTAACTATAAATGATATATGGATATCCCTTGAGGAGAGTTTGATCTCTAAATGGTGCTGTATAAATTGTATTTTTTTTGTACTGTAAAAGCAATCTTTGATTAGGGTTGAACTTTTTTTATTTATAAAAAAACGATGCACTTATCATAAATAAAAATATTAATGATATTCACCATAAACTCTCTAGCAACTGAGTGAAAATATTCACTTTATTAAAAAGCCTTAACTGTAAATAAAATTAAATATTCTCACTTTTATTTATGGTTACAGCTTATATCCCTACTAAGGCGTTTTAAAAAATACTTTCACTCCCCCTGAAAGAAATGAAAATGCACTTAAATATACTGAAATTAAATGAATCGCGATCCCACCAAGGGGGAGGACGAGTATTGCATTTATCCTGCAGAACAAGATGATTCCATTCCTGACAGGATTCATTTGCATTCATAAACGTTGTAAAATTTTTCATACCATCCCTTACCTCCATAATGTAAAATTCCAACCTCACCCCCGTCATTTCTCTCTGATCCCACCCCCTCGGACATTTCTCAGAATGACAGGAGAGTTTGACAGGGGATATAAACGTTACATTCTGATTCTTTTTGTTTTGTTTCGAAGGGTTGTTTTTTTAATTCAACTAAAAAAGTACACCGCCCGTTTCTATTTTTACTACGCCGATATTTAGTTTCATTAGTGATACAGACTGTTTTTTTCATTTGAGTTAGATGGAAAAGGCTTTTTTTTATTCGTAAAATTTTTAAGCCTATTTCATTTTGTAAATCTCCGTGAGCGAGTTGATAAGACGTTTAACTTCGATCCAGAGGTTTCCGAAAATAACCGAAGAAAGAATTAAAAAAAGTCCCAGTCTGGTTAAAAAACTCTCGAATAGCAATAACACACGGAATATTTAAAAAAATTTGAGTGTTATTGTGTCTTCATGTAGGGTAGTATTGCCAATACAAGCGATGACGAACTGTAATTTCCGTTTACTCTGATAGTTTTAAAACCCGTTAGCTTAATTAATCGGGCTGAAGATATTATTGTCTCCCGGCTATGCTCTTAGATATATCCGTAATGCTAGTTCTGATGTTTTAGAAGGGTACCATATGAATGGGAAACTAATCCTGTACTGAGAAGAATATATTGGGTGACAATGTATGACAGAATAGAGAATGAAGTGATAAAGGATGAATGTAAACTTAAGGTTTTTGTGTTAAATAAGGTGAAGAGCACTCTAAGATGGGTTGGGCATATGGAACGAATACATGAAAAAAAAAACAAACAACAAATATAGTGCTCATGTGAGTGGAAGGCGGGAGAGAGGAATAACATGGCAAGATGAATTGGATCAAGTAAATTGTGTTTAAAAATTATATTTCGTAGGAGTTTTATTAGAAAGGTGTGGATATAGAAGTGGCGAAGGATGTGTGTTGATATAGAAAAGTCTAGCGCTCTGTTATCTCTGTTACCTGGTCAGAAAGATGGCATGATTTGTGGAGTGTCAATCTATGAAAGAAGGTATGAATAAAATGGATATTTTAAAGTATTATTAAAAAATAAGCTTTAAGATGGTTTGGACATGTGAAGAAGGGAATGACTAAACGAGTATACAAGTCAGAAGTGCAAGGTGTGCGTGGAAGAGGTAGACTGAGAAGAGAAGAGAGAAGAGAAGAGAGAAGAGAAGAGAAGAGAGAATAGAAGAGATAAGAGAAGAGAAGAAACGTAGCTGGATCAAAAGGACCAGATTTTGAAAGAAGGCTAAGTGATAAATACGATTGATGACTTTACATAGCGAGATATGTGAATATGGAGGATACGCAAGTTGTGTGCTTGGGTAAAAACGTTTAGAGATCTCTTCTCTCCATGCCATGATAGTATTGGCCAAATAATTTATTTACATATCATCATCATTGTCAACCAGGTTCGATTCACTGCTGGATGAAGGTCTCCCCAAGTTGACTCCAAATAATTCGGTGTTGTGCTTGTTGGCGCCATGTGATACTGTCATGCTTCCTGACTTCATCCATCCAGCGTGATTCCGGTCATTTTCTGGGCCTCTTTATGCCTCTTGGGTACCATTGGATTATTTGGGATGTCCATCCGGAATCTGACATCCTGACTACGTGTCCGGCTATATGTTTGCATCATATATGTTTAAATAAATTATTCGCTAACACCACCATGTCATCAGCATATCGTCGCCATACAAAAGAAAGTGACCAAGTGCATTTTTCGCGAAAACATGATTATTGACTATCTGACACCTTACTAACATAATGGTGGTCTGGAAGAAATAACCCAGCAAGAACTTGGAAGAATAATAATAATATCTTGACTTGTTTTAAATGACTATCTGCATTGATGTTTATTTTCTTACAATCTAAATTGACTTTTGGACATAGTCATTTCTGCTTGTAATGTTGTACAAGAAATAGTGACCTAGTGACAGTTGGATATTTTTGCTTGTAGTAAAAAAATTACAACACCGTGAAGTTAGTCAAAGCTTTGTTCAAAGGTTTGACATTTAAATTTTTCTTCCAAATTAAAGTGATGAAATTTGAAATGAAATTAAATGCAGAGGTAAATTATAGGTGGAAATGTGTCAAAATCAAGAAAAGACAATGACAATTGTGTGCTTTTTTGAATCAGAGAACAGCATAGGATTATGTCAATTTGCATACATTCCCATCGATATACATTAAAATTATTTGATAATAATCCTAAATTAAATTATATCAACAAACATGTAGGTGACTGTTGTATATCTGAAAAAAAAAAAAAAGTTTAAGTACCCCTGCATTTTAGTTCGTTCAGCCGTCAGATAAAGGCGCATTTACACCGTAGCTAAATACGACTGGACATATCTGGAACGAGAGTACTTGGATAGCGGCCAGGGGAGGTGAAGCGAGGGTTCTCTGTTTATCTGCAGGCTCTACTTTGCACTCTTTCTCTTTTTTCTCTCCGTCTCCTCTGTCCGGGACAGAAGTGGTACACGCGAGTTGACAGTGTGAAACTGAACGTAACATTTTTGTATTTACAGTTAATGTTTCGTTCCTTTCTCTCCCTCTCTATGTGTGTTTTATAAATATAAAGTCTGTGTAAAAGTACTTTTATAAAACGAGTGATTAAGTTGAAGTTTATATTGTTCACTGTATTAAAGGATTATATATACATGCATTCTATCATGACACGACCCTTTTGTGTAAGGCAAATATAAAAGATATATACACATATAAAGTCTTCACTCTTCTATAGACTCATATCTCGTTATATCCTCTTCTATTATATTTAAAGAGGAAGAAGCTGGATAAATATGTAACGAATTCCACGGACAGCAAGGCTAACTAACGCTTCCATTCTCTAAGAACTGAGAATCACTGCCAGATTGTCAACAATATAACACATACGATTTTTTGGTACATTTTTTGTGGCCATGGAGACAGTTTGGAGAAGTTTGTGGTTACTGGAGGCATGAAAGATGACGCATAAGAGGAAAAACCTCAATTCGTTGAACTGACTAAGTGAGAGAAGCAACTGAACTACTCTTAACAACTGTCCTTCGAGCCGAGGAGTGCAGGAATGGATGGAGAGGAGTCGTCAGAGGCTATCATGGAAGTCACGATACTCAGTCATGAGCTACATGACAGGATGGATTATATTTCTTTTAATGTTTAAATTTCTTCACCTAAAATTTAGCAATGTGAGTAAAAATCGTAGAGATACAGGTTGAGATACAAAATTTATATTGAACCCATCTTTGTCTGCCTCAAACTATAAGATATATGGGTGATGTGTGCTGCCTTAGGAAGTACTTGAACACAACACCTTTTGAGAGGTCTTATACAAATTTATGATCGTATAAGAACACATCACAGCACCGCAAGCCGAATGTGTTACTACGAGTATTACGTATCGGAAAATCTAGGAAGGTGTCTTTCTTGTTCGTCTTCTCTTGGTAATATATCTGCGGTTTTCTTACCAAATATGTTTCTTATGAACGTATGCAGATAAGGAAAAGTACTTGATCTAATGGCTGCACCCACTACGATGGTACAAAAAGAAAATTACACGAATTGGACTTGAACCAATAACCGTTACTCTCTAGATAACGGCTTTAACAATTAAGCTATCGTACCTTAAGTCACTGTCTCAAAATTTCATCTACAACAACGTAGTTGTTCACTTTTTCCTTCATTATTTTACTATTAATCATTTGTATTAAAAAAAAATTCAACTGGTTGGATATGCCAATGAAATTGTATATACATATTTCAAGGTATTGGAAAAAATACGTTTAAGAGAAAACCAATTCAAAGGTCAGGTTTCCAAAATTACATCCCCCAGTCAAGATACACGCCCACCAATAGAAGGCGACTTTGGCTGCGAGGACACTCGATGTTTTTCAGCCCCTTTCTTTACATGTCAATTACGAGTATACTGCAAAAAAAATGACTACAATGTTTTATTTTATAACATTTTCGTTGTATAAAGTTCAAACTGGCGAGCTTTTTGCCATGTGGCAATATCTTCCAACCAACCAGAAAGATGTTAAAGAGGACTTAAGTAAAAACTACATTGATTTTTTTTTAAATCTGGGTTCCAACAGGAATCAAACCCGCAACTTCTGAGCTGGGAAGCAAGCGTCTTAACAACTAGGTCACGGAGGTCGTCGAATGATAGCAAATAAGCAGCTAATACAACTAAAAACTCAATATAAATGTACAGAAACCTCACTCTATTAGGCCATTGACGTTGCGTTATGACTTTGTCAAAGCAGTTTTTCTGAATTGAGAATATAAGCTTTTTGTACTCGGGCTAGAAATTATTGTAAAGGATATGAATTTCTGTAGTCCTTGGTAAATATGTTAAACCTTTTAAAATTTCGTCTTTATTCAATAGCAAGCTTTCGAGAAACTAGACTCTTTGTGACTATGTATGAAGGAGTCCATATTTATTCGTTCCATTCCCATATCTCATTCTATAGTCGTTGCTGGATCTCGTAGTTTAAGACTATCTCACAATTTCAACAACAAATCAGTTGGAAAGCGATGCTATATTGCAGTTTGTTTTTCAATAATAATTTATCTTAAATTTTTGGATAATAGAGACGCTGGTGCATCTTGTGTGCCATGGGTTTCGGGAGCATCTGCCTTCAGCATTGCATCTCGAAGGTACTATCATTTTTGTTTCGTTTCTACTCATCATACATGTTTCCACTTCAGACAGTGTTATGAAAAAATAATCATCATTGTTGGGTCTAATAGTCCATAAATTGAATCTGAAACTAAGGCAGATAATGTTGAAGTGCTATGTTTGATCTGTTCTGCTGTATGGCTCGGAAACATGGACGTTGAAGGTTCATACTATGAATCGGTTGGAAGCGTTTGAGATGTGGTTGCACAGAAGAATGCTTTGTATACCGTGGACTGATATGCTCACCAATTCGGAGGTCTTGAGGAGAGCTAATTGCAGTAGACAGCTGCTGACAGATATAAAGGTCCGCAAGATATCCTATCTGGGTCACATTTTACGTGGAGGGAAGTACAAAATCCTCCAGTTGATACTGATGGGCAAGATCGAGGGACAGCGTGGTCCTGGTAGAAGGCAAACATCTTGGCAAACAAATTCGCGAAAATTGTGTTATTTCGCGAGTTATGACCGCATGCACAGGCGCTTACGATGAGCAATTGGCCGCACACAAGAATCGCCAACCTTTTACTTGCGACCATCCACTACCTGCCGAAGAGGAATCTCTTCTACCTTTCGCCGATCTACAACTTTTCAACGTGAGCTGAATTCTCCGAGCGTCGAGCAGCAGCACCTATTGCTACAGTTCTTCGTACCAGTGGCGTACAGTATACTCCATTAAAAAAGTTCCAATCAGATTTTCTTAAAGCTTTGTTTTGACATCTCTCTGGTTGGTTGAAGGAGATTACCACAATGCAATTAAACTACCAGGTTGTCAGTATACATCGAGAGTGCTATACAATTGAATGCAATTTAAAATGAAGCTGACAAGATTACGTGCCTTCTTTTATAGGTAATTAAAATACTCGTAATATAAAACTCCGCGAACACAATACTTTTTAAGTACTAATTTTGATGTATTGGAGTTAAATGTAGATGGAGAAAAATACTGAAATAAGTTAAATAAAGCTGTTAAATAGCAAATACTGAGAATAATACAAACTATGGCAATATATGACATAACACGGAATAAAATCATTAGAACTGAATACCTTAAGGTTTATGCATTGAATATAATGAAGAGGATTAGTCTATAGGGTTAACATAAAGTGTCTTTCAAATTGAGCGTTTTCTTTTAATTCTATTTTTTTAAATTCTTGAATAAAACATTCAATTTGCTTTGATTTCAAAAAACGTTTTATTAGTCATTGAAGTACGAGTATAATGTATGACATTTAAACTCAATAAAACAATATCTACCAAATGTCCACCTATTGCAGCTCCACAGATGTCCACTCTTTTGTCAAAACTTTCGATGACATTTTGGCATAATTGCGGTTCTAACTCACCAATAACGCGAATAATTTCATCTTTCAGCTCAGGAATTGATTGGGGTTCATTCATATAGACTTGGTTTTTCACGTAACCCCAGAGAAAATAGCCCAACGGCGTCAGATCACATGATTTTAGTGGCCAATTAACATCACCGTTTCTGGAGATTACAATACGTAAAATAACTCTTAATTTGAACGCGTTGTTGTATTGTATACGACTCCATTTTTATAAATGTCATACATTACACCTCTCAAATGTCACAATGCCCAGGCAAGTTCGCGACGCCATCTGTGATTTATCCAAGAATTACAAAAATGATAAAAATCTTTTGTCTTCCATGCAATGGTTTTTAATTAGTCGTTCAGCTCAGGAATTGATCGGGGGTCATTCTTATAGACCTGGCTTTTCACGTAACCCCAGAGAAAATAGCCCGACGGCGTCAGATCACATGATTTTAGTGGCCAATTAACATCACCGTTTCTGGAGATTACAATACGTAAAATAACTCTTAATTTGAACGCGTTGTTGTATTGTAAAGGACTCCATTTTTATAAATGTCATACATTACACCTCTCAAATGTCACAATGCCCAGGCAAGTTCGCGACGCCATCTGTGATTTATCCAAGAATTACAAAAATGATAAAAATCTTTTGTCTTCCATGCAATGGTTTTTAATTCGTCCTTCAGCTCAGGAATTGATCGGGGGTCATTCTTATAGACCTGGCTTTTCACGTAACCACAGAGAAAATAGTCCAACGGTGTCAGATCACATGATCTTGGTGGCCAATTAACATCACCGTTTCTGGAGATTACAATACGTAAAATAACTCTTAATTTGAACGCGTTGTTGTATTGTAAACGACTCCATTTTTATAAATGTCATACATTACACCTCTCAAATGTCACAATGCCCAGGCAAGTTCGCGACGCCATCTGTGATTTATCCAAGAATTACAAAAATGATAAAAATCTTTTGTCTTCCATGCAATGGTTTTTAATTCGTCCTTCAGCTCAGGAATTGATCGGGGGTCATTCTTATAGACCTGGCTTTTCACGTAACCACAGAGAAAATAGTCCAACGGTGTCAGATCACATGATCTTGGTGGCCAATTAACATCACCGTTTCCGGAGATTACAATACATAAAATAATTCTCAATTTGAACGCGTTGTTGTATTGTATACGAGTCCATTTTTATAAATATCATACATTACACTTCTCAAATGTCACAAGACCCAGGAAAGTTCGCGACGCCATCTGTATTTTATCAAGAATTAAAAAATACCGCTCAATTTGAAAGATCCTTTATTATATACCGTTACAGACATTTTACAGTCGTAGAAGTTCGTCACACTGCATTTCGCAGATATGACTAGTGGAGTATCTCAAGTATTTTATAATATCCAATTTTGTATGTTGTGCAATAAAGTCTGACAGGACGTGCACTGATGCCAAGTCTTTTGTATGTTGTGCAATAAAGTCTGACAGGACGTGCACTAATGCCAAGTCTTTCAGCGTGGAATCATTTCCCGTACTTTGTTAGCGGATAGTCTGACAGGACGTGCACTAATGCCAAGTCTTTCAGCGTGGAATCATTTTGTATGTTGTGCAATAAAGTCTGACAGGACGTGCACTAATGCCAAGTCTTTCAGCGTGGAATCATTTTGTATGTTGTGCAATAAAGTCTGACAGGACGTGCACTAATGCCAAGTCTTTCAGCGTGGAATCATTTTGTATGTTGTGCAATAAAGTCTGACAGGACGTGCACTAATGCCAAGTCTTTCAGCGTGGAATCATTTCCCGTACTTTGTTAGCGGATAGCCGGAAATAAGGAGTTACTTTCCTTCTGTATAATAATTTACAGGAACACGAATAAGTTTACCGGTTTTTGACTTTAGTATATGAAATTCAATATATCGGTGAGGTTTCGAGGGAATAATATAATTAAATCAAAGTTCGATCTTCGAATGGCATTACTCATATGACATCACTTATGTTGGAGAATGTTTAACAACCAATCAATTTGTTGCTTTAAATCGTATTAAAAGTTATTTAAAAGCATATGAAAATTAAACATTTTTATAGAATCTTGTCTTAAAGTAAAAACGACCACACAATGGAATTAAATTATAAGAACAATTGTGGTAGAATTAAACTATTAGACCACTGGTGCTGAAATTAAACCATGAGAACATTGGTAGTGGAATTAAACCATTAGAACACTGGTAGTGGAATTAAACCATTAGAACACTGGTAGTGGAATTAAACCATTATAACACTGGTAGTTGTATTAAACCATTAGAACACTGGTAGTGGAATTAAACCATTAGAACATTGGTAGTTGTATTAAACCATTAGAACATTGGTAGTGGAATTGAACCATTAGAACACTGGTAGTTGTATTAAACCATTAGAACATTGGTAGTAGAATTAAACCAAAAAACACTGGAAGTGGAATGAAACCATAAGAAGACTGGTAGTGGAATTAAACCATTAGAACACTGGTAGTTGTATTAAACCATTAGAACATTGGTAGTGGAATTGAACCATTAGAACACTGGTAGTTGTATTAAACCATTAGAACATTGGTAGTGGAATTAAACCATTAGAACACTGGTAGTTGTATTAAAGCATTAGAACATTGGTTATATAATTAAACCATTAAAACACTGGAAGTGGAATAAAACCATTAGAACACTGGTAGTGGAATTAAACCATTAGAATATTGATAGTGGAATCAAATAATAAGAAAACTAGTAATGTAATTTGATCACTAGAAGTGAAATTTAAACTGCACTGGTGATTAAATTAAATCATTAGAACACTGGTAGTTGAATCCAATTATACGAACATGAGTGATGAAATTAAATCATTAGACCACTAGAGGTGGAGTTAAAGCATATGAATACTGGTGGTGGAATTAAACCATTAAAACAATGGTGATGGAATCAAATTATATGAATACTAGTGATGTAATTAAACCATTATAATACTAAAGATAGAGTCAATCATTAGGACACTGGTTGTAGAATCAAATCACAAGAATACTAGTAGTAGAATTAAACCATCAAAATACTGGTAGTGGGATCCAATCATAAAAACACTGGTGGTTGAATTAAACAATTAGAATATTGGTGGTGAACCAAAAAAAAAAAAGTTAAAAAATTACACAAGAAATTTATTAGAAGAGTTTGTCGCAAGTTAAAAAGAAGTGCTAGTACAAAAAGCCCCAATCCGAAAGAAGGGGTTTAAACAAGTAGAGAAAGCATTGATCAAAAAAAAAAATACATTAAAAGAAAATGAAAAATATCCCGTACTCTGGAATACCGGATTCTGTTCGAGTATGCATTAAATTTGGAGCCCCTAGCAGGTACAGTATTCAGTGCGCCCTGGATACAGGACGAAAGTCCTCTTTCTTCCTGGATTATCCTCAGGAGCAATATACTTTGCCGTATCACTGCGGGACACACTCACACGGTGAAGGGTGGAGAAATTGAGCGAATATTATTCATAGGAGCTTTTCTACAGTGCGTTATATCAAATTATCCCCCTCAACTTTTAAGATATGAAAAAAACAGGTATCAAGTATCATGAGGCCAGATATTTGACGAGTAATAATGCCTTTCTATAGTTTGATGAACGTTAATTGGCATTTTATATTGACCCGTAAATGATTCAATCACAAATGTTTAAATAATGATCGAGTATATTGGTGTAAGAGTATATTAAATAGATGCGCTAGAAATTCGACGGTATGGGCATGTGATGAAAATAACTGAAAATCACATTCATCGTTAGGCAAGCTGTAATGAAAATTCCAAAATTCGCTTCGTGACGTAAGAGTAGATTAAATAGGTGCAGTAGAAGTTCGATGGTATGGGCATGTGATGAAAATAACTGAAAATCACATTCATCGTTCGGTAAGCTGTAATAAAAATTCTAAAATTCGCTTCGTGACGTAAGAGTAGATTAAATAGATGCGGTAGAAGTTCGATGGTATGGGCATGTGATGAAAATAACTGAAACCATTCATCGTTACACAAACTGTTATAAAAATTCTAAAATTTGATTCGTGACGTAAGAGTAGATTAAATAGATGCGGTAGAAGTTCAACGGAATGGGCATGTGATGAAAATAACTGAAAGTTACATTCATCGTTAGGCAAGCTGTAATGAAAATTCCAAAATTCGCTTCGTGACGTAAGAGTAGATTAAATAGATGCAGTAGAAGTTCGATGGTATGGGAATGTGATGAAAATAACTGAAAATCACATTCATCGTTAGGTAAGCTGTAATAAAAATTCTAAAATTCGCTTCGTGACGTAAGAGTAGGTTAAATAGATGCGGTAGAAGTTCGATGGTATGGGCATGTGATGAAAATAACTGAAACCATTCATCGTTAGACAAACTGTTATAAAAATTCTAAAATTTGATTCGTGACGTAAGAGTAGATTAAATAGATGCGGTAGAAGTTCAACGGAATGGGCATGTGATGAAAATAACTGAAAGTTACATTCATCGTTAGGTAAGCTGCGATAAAAATTCCCAAATTCACTTCGTGATGTAAGAGTAGATTAAATAGATGCAGTAGAAGTTCAACGGTGTGGATATGTGATGAAAATAATTGAAAATCACATTCATCGTTAGGAAAGCTGTAATAAAAAATTCAAAATTCGCTTCGTGACGTAAGAGTAGATCAAATAGATGCGGTAGAAGTTCGATGGTATGGGCACGTGATGAAAATAACTGAAACCATTCATCGTTAGACAAACTGTAATAAAAATTCTAAAATTCGCTTTGTGACAAATTATATCGATACATTTTGTTGAGTAAAGATACGAAAAGACTGAGGTATCCCTAAGACACAAGAATCGAGAAAGGTGTATGGCTGCGCGGTAACATACTGGACTTCCGTGTGGAAGGTCGCCGGTTCGACACCACGCTTTGCTAATCCCCTCGAATGAAACAGGCATTTTTTACGCCTAGTATTCGGGGGTACCTATGACTTCAATCACACATCCTTCTTTCAAAATACAATTAAAAAATAAACCTGTGTGTTCCAATCGTCTCCTTTTGGTGTGCCATTGTATCCTGTACAGCGATGTGACATGTGAGTTTGCAGGTGTACAATAGCTTACTCACTTATACAGGGGCACCTATGACTTCGATCATATCCTTCTTTCAAAATATAAGATAAAAAATATCAGTGTGTTCCAATCGTCTGCTTTTGGTGTGCCATTGTAATAATTAAAATTGTTAATAATTAAAAAGCTTCCTGCCCGGTATCCCACGGCGGAGCTTTTCAGAGAGTATCAGGTCCTGAACATAGCTAATTTGCATCTCAAATCCATTCTCTGGCACTACCATCGAGAGGAAAGGAAGATGCAGACTCAGCAGAGACACATGACACGCATGGCAACTAATGAAATGTTCACCATCTCTAGAGTTAAAACCTCTTTTGCCCAAAGGCAATATGCTTATTTGGCTCCCATTACATACAATGGCGTGCCGACTTCAATAAAGGTACAGGTAAGAAAACCATTTAGACAGTCGATCGGAGCGTGGTTGTTATTGCGACAGGATTTTGAATACTTGGGCTTTCAGGATGAATGACGTGTGAAAAAGATTTGTATGGGCTCGTGAGTGTGGGTTTCTTCTTGTTGTTTTAAATTTTGTTGTTTTTGTGTTTCTGTAAGTTTTTTATTTTTATTCTTATGATTGTGTGCGGTATATTGTGGGATGAATATTTTTGGTCTTTCTGGAGTGATGATGTGTGAGGAGTTTAATTTCGCATGATTTTTCGAGTTGTAATTGAGTGTCACTGTTTGTCAGGTTGATGAGAACGTGCAACGGGGTTTTGTTTTTGTGTAATCAAAAATCGGAAAGAAGTATCGATTTATTTTTTCATGCTAAATATCCTCAGTGAGATACAGGCAAAAACCTAGTTTACTGGGGATACGAAAAATGAAAGGCAACAAACCCAGATCCATTAAAATTGTATGTCCAAATTAAATTACCTGTAGTTTTTTCACAAATTTTGTATATTTCTTGTCATGTGTAATAATAAATAAATAAATAAATAATAATAAAATAAATTTTATCCTGTACAGCGATGTGACATGTGAGTTTGCTGGTGTACAATGACTCACTCACTTATACGGGGGCACCTATGACTTCGATCATATCCTTCTTTTAAAATACAAGAAAAAAGTATACCTGTGTATTCCAATCGTCTCCTTTTGGTGTGACATTGTATCCAGTACAGCGGTGTAATAGGTGAGTTTGCTGGTGTACAATGACTCACTCACTTATACGGAGCTACCTATGACTTCGATCATGCCCTTCTTTTAAAATACAGGAAAAAAACCGGTGTGTTTGCAAACGTCTCCCTTCGGTGTGCCATCGGATACAATACAGCGGTGTGACCAGTGAGTTTGCTGGTGTATAATGGTTCACTCAATTAAAAATAAGAGAATGGAAGAAAATCTTTCACCCTCTCTGTGCGATTTCATAATGCCCGGAAGTACATGAAAAATAATTATTTTGTAGCAAACTTCAAAAGGTTTTAATTAATTCACAATGAAATAAAATGCAAAATTTAATTTGCAAAGCACGGGAAAAACAAAATCACAGATACACAATTTAAATACGGTTACTGTTTTGAGAACAAACACGCCATTTTTCTGGTAAATTAAATGCAAATGAACAAAATCCAATTCCATAAATGTTGTATTTAATTAAGTGAGTTTTAGAAAATTTATTAATTTGATGGAATTCTATCATACAATTTCGAAAGACTTAATCGGATCATCGTCAATTTCACATTCAGTCGTTATATTTCATAATAAAGTAAAAGGTCTTCTCGTGATGTCACGTCACAAATTCAGTTTCGTCGTCTTCTGCCAGCAGGTGCCTTTTAATTTCAAGGCCTCGTGAATTCAGCAGGTTTTAAAAGCAATTTCTTTGCCTTCTGCTGTTGATTGGATACCGTTGAATTGTATTCCTTATGCGCGCTTTAATCCTTCATCCATGCTATATCATTTAACGCGTAATTATTTCCGGCTACAATTATTCATAATAATTCTTTCCGGCCACAATTCTTCTCGGCCACAATTTTTCACCAATAATTGTTCCCGGCCACAATTCTTCACCAACAATTGTTCCCGGCCACAATTCTTCACCAATAATCTTCCCTGCCACCATTTTTTCGTCGTATAAATTGAAAAAAAATATGTATTTGATAAATGGGATTGTTTTAATTTATAATGTTTTTTTTTACATATTGTTTTATGTTTCTGCAAAAGTGTTTTTATTTTACGTTTAAGTTTTTACTTTTTATTCGTTTAAATAAATGGGTTCGATACCCACCGGAACCCAATTGATTTAAAAAAAGCCATTATGTCTGGTTTTTACCTAAGGTCTCTTTAGCATATTTTTTAGTTCATTGAAATAAATTTCCACATCGCAACTAGCCCACCAAGTTGTATACAGCAAAAATGTTATTCAAGAAATGAAAATACACGTGCTTTTCTCATTTTACCTTTATTATTTTTCTACGGCATCTTTGGTGATATTTTTTTCTGGTGACAAGTGTTTTTCTGATGACAAAAACAGATGTCGCGCAAATGTCACATTATTGTCGATAGTTATTTAGATAGTTCTTATTTATTATAACAGATGTCGCACTGTTTTAATACACTTTTGGTAACAACATGATATATGTGTATATTTTAACAATATTGTGAAATATTATTTTTAAACGCTTCCTGATACTCGTATAATGTTAAATAAATAATAGTTGAGAGTAAAGATATTATAGTTTTTGACATTTGTCGGCCTGGTTATGGGTAGGGGCGATATTGTTGTGTTTAACGTGGTCTTTCGGATGTAACTTTTTTTTAATTTTTTTAGTTTTTTAAGAATACATACATAGATTATTCGTATGTTTATCCGCACGTGCCATTTTATAACTCATAATTATAGTTCAAAAACGCCAGAAACCGCACGTAACATAGATTAATTGTCTGCTTTTTCATACAATAAAGCTTAAATATTAGTCCCATCGTGAATTAAGTATGGAATTTTCTGTATTTGACGGAAACGTTATAAAATGCAATCAATCTTCTGAAGTGCAACGTGAAGACAAGATAAATAACATACTTGATGACCGGTAGCCAAGACGCGGACATATGCGAATAATTGTCATACAACGTAGTGAACATCATTTACTCCATGCGGGAGCGCTCATGGAAATGTGCCTCCCCATAAGCGATGGCACAAGACGCTAGAGCCAGCACTCCGCATTCGTGTCACGTGTTCCTAAGATATATATCGCTGGTGTAACTCTTCGGGTCAGGCGGTATGGAACGATGTATGTAGAATGTGGGGTTACTCAGGGATGGCATCTAGGTCCTTAAAAGCTTTTTACCTTAAATTAATATAGAAATAAGTCCAAAAACCAAACCAGAATGAAAATATATTCGAACACAGAATGTCAAGTTTCTTTACAAGCATAGTAATGCTATTTCCTTTAATGTTTTCCCGTGTTAGCAGTAATAGAAATAAACAATTAAGTAAATAAACGTCACATTTAAAAAAGTTACCCCAAAGGAAATATGTCTGACATACAATGAGATACCGAATTCAATAACGGCAAAATGGTGCGAAAAGTTCAGGCAGTGTATCAGAGCGTGGTTGTTATTGCGACAGAAGTTTAAATACTTGAACTTGCAGAAGGAATGAGTTATGGGAAAAATTTCCGTGCACTCTAAAGTGTGGCATATTTTTGTTGGGTGTGTGGAAGACATTGTGTGATAGGATGTTGATTTTTCCGAAATTATGACATACACCGAAGGTTAACTCATATGCCACATATTTGTAATTATGTCTTATTACCTATGTTGAAGAAAATTTTTGAGAAGTTTTTTTAATGAATCAACAATTGATTAAAAGCATTAACCTTTTTTTTTCATTTCATATGCCTTCAGTAAGATAAAGGCCCAAGTTTAATTCCTCAGAGACCACGACAAATCAAAGGCAACAATTTCAGATCCATATAAATTGAGTGTTCACTTTAAACTACTGTACTTTTTATTGTTTGTCTTGTTTTTAAAATAAATTGTCATGTAATTAAATAAAATAAAATAAATTTATGCACATATATGTTTTCTAAGATACTGATTTACAACCCTTTACTACTATACTGATTTACAACCCTTTATAACGCAATGTGTCCCTGAAAAGTGTCAATCTTCAAATTTATCATTACCACAATTTCTTTACCACTTTTGTACGAACGTACTTTTACCACATATTTTCCAAATGCCATACATGGTATGCTTCTAAAGTTTTTGAACGAAGTTTAAGTTCTTAAAGCAAACATGATAGAATTATACTAGAATACTTTAAAAGAGTTTAACACTTGCCTTACTGTGCTAAACAATTCCGCCAGCCACTGTGCTGGACGCTAAGCATCCAGTGAAAAATGTATGTTTTAAATTAAAATTATGCAAAATCTGCTAGGTTATTTTTTGTAATTAGCTATAACATTATTTTATTATGTAAGTCCTGGTCACTCACTATCCATCATAGGGTGTCAAGTGTTAAAATTACAATATCCAAAAACGCACACCTTTTTGGATATCTAATAAACTCGTATATACGAATTTTGAATTCATGGACAATACGAACTGAAGCATCCATTCTTGAAAAAAAAAGAGAACTACCGACATATTGTCGACAATATGCCTTCGACGAGTCCTCCGATTCTTCGGGTACATTGCTCGAAGCCGAAGAGGCAGTGTGGAAAGGTTTGTTATTACTGGAGGCATGAAAAAACGACGCACAAGAGGAAGAATCCCAATCCATTAGACTGACCTATACTCAAGAAAATGCAGCATGGTCCCTGTGACGTTTGAAATGTCATGTCTCAAAGAGATGGGGTAAAATCGTTTATTTTTACAAATCGAATCGTTTTTTTATAAATCGAAAAATTGTTTTTCTCTAAACTGACGTTTTAATTTCTAATTTTTATTATACTGACTTTCTAATGTATTGTATGATTTGTATCTATCTTTAAATAGGCCAAGATACACTATGAATTAATACTAATTACGAACATTTAATTTTATATATAAAAAAAATCGAAAATCCAATTATCGTATACCCTAGCCAATGCAGACTGACGTAGTGACTTTTGACGAACGTCGCCAAATATTATTTGATTTTAACAAACTGACATATTTTTGCTAATTTGTAACAAGATGTATTAATTTGTCATTATTGTTAGTTTTATGTAATGTATTTACCTAAATACGGTAACTTGCTATTTATTAGAATCGAGGCTTATATTAAAGTTGATAAAATAATTAAAATTACTGAACGTCGTTACAAGGTTGTGTTGGGGCAAGTTTGTGAACTTTCACAGGGACCATGATACATTTTCTTTAGTATAGTGAGAAATGTACTGTTTAACAACTGCGTTTCGATCCACGGAGTGCAGGGATCGATAAAGAGGAACCGTTAGAGACTATCATAGGAGTCACGATGCTTAGTCATGAGCTACACAATAGGATGGATACGAATTAATAATAAACAACTTACACGCTACAGAAAAAAAAAACACAGTTTATATGTAAAATGATCTGAATCTAAAATCAATTCGGAATTTAATTCGCCATAAATTGAACATGGGGTACCCATTTGCTTAGCGCGAATGCCAACCGTTAGACCATGGATGACGATATGTTTCCTTCGATCACCCTTTTACTAAATAACCTTAATGATTACATCGTTTTTAAAACCTTAAGTAAGCACATTCAACCCCCACCCCTTAGCCGGTCCCTAGCAGAACGGTGGATGCTCAGGGGGTAGATAAGGCCTGTGCTTATCGATGCATCTACTTCACGTGGAATTATTTCCACTTCTTTCGCCTCACTTCTGCAGGTGTTCTCCCCTCACATTATTTCCTCGTGTTCTATTTGAATGTTAATTTAATGTTCGAATATTATATTATGAAGACTGAAAATAGTAAATGAATCTCCAAATACACACAATCACGCCATATCTCCTTAAAGTAAGCAGTGATGACATATCTCAACATTTGCCATTCAATCATACACGTATGTAATCAGAAAGCAACCAAGAGCTCCCTGATAGTTGAGTAAGTCCAAAAGAGATTTCTAAGACACCTTTATTACAAAGAGTATCTTTCTTTATTTTTATCAGGCATTCCCCTTCTCTTGGATTCTTAAGAATAAAAAGATATCTAAGTACCTGTATCGGACGTATGCGTCACCTAAAATATATCATTTTATTTATATATATGCTGTGTAAATATTGTAGAGTTAATATCTATACCTATTGTAATGAAATGTTCCTTATACGTGACCTTCGCAATAATCACTATAAATAATTGAACAGCCTATGCATGCAGAGAACGCGCGGTATACATGGTATCTAGCAATAATCTAGTAAGCCGCGATGGCATACACGGGCGAATAAAGGGGCTTAAGATGAGCTATTGGCTGCATATAAGGAACGAAAAATGAGAAAATATATATTCTCAGTTTCTGGAACGTCTACTGTATTTTATTTATGACCAACTACTACCTGCTAAAGAAGAATCTCTTCACCCTGCCACTTTTCACCGAAAACGCAAGAAGTAAACCGGAATCTCCGAGTATTGACCGGCAGCCATCCATCTATTTTACAGTCTTTGTACCGGTACTGTACAGTACCTGTTTATACATCTATTAGGTGTTTACATAAGTTGTGTCCGTTTTTTTCCAAATTTCAAAATGCGCACCAAAAGTAAAACAAAATGGTTAAGGTTATACGTCATTCGAAATAAAATTTTCTGCTCTACAAGATATTGTGTTTGCTTTTACGTTACCTATATTGTTTTATTTGATTACAAACTTTCAAAATAGAATGTCAAGTAGACGAAAGTGAGCATTTTAGACACATCTTTCTGTTTGCGTTCAATCGAGGGAATAAATACACCTCACGACTTTTATTTAGACATATTTAGACTTTTCATATTTTTTGATATTTTTATTTAATACTATTGGGCTAGACATTTATTCAATATATGGTAAATGGAACTAAACAATACATTTTGATACGTGTACCGATTTTTTGCATCGTCCACACTCGTAAATCTCGTCAAAAATGTTTTCTGTTTCTTATACTTTCAATCTTTCCTTCAGTCAAGATATATTTTTTCACTTTTCCTCTTTCTCACCTTATTTTACTTAAGACATATATTTGTTTCGTAAATCTTTTGCAATTCACTCTTTCAATGTAACGAAACTATCTCAAGCTTATATTATTTATAGTTGCTGTCTAAACAATAGTTTTTATATAAATACATTCCAAATGCTATCTTAACAATAATACATATATTATATAAATACATTCCAAATGCTATCTTAACAACAGTACATATATAAATACATTCCAAATGCTATCTAAACAATAGTACATATATAAATACATTCCAAATGCTATCTTAACAATAATACATATATTATATAAATACATTCCAAATGCTATCTTAACAATAGTACATATTTAAATACATTCCAAATGCTATCTAAACAATAGTACATATATAAATACATTCCAAATGCTATCTTAACAATAATACATATATTATATAAATACATTCCAAATGCTATCTTAACAATAGTACATATATAAATGCATTCCAAATGCTATCTTAACAATAGTACATATATAAATACATTCCAAATGCTATCTAAACAATAGTACATATATAAATACATTCCAAATGCTATCTTAACAATAATACATATATTATATAAATACATTCCAAATGCTATCTTAACAATAGTACATATATAAATACATTCCAAATGCTATCTAAACAATAGTACATATTTAAATACATTCCAAATGCTATCTTAACAAAAATACATATATTATATAAATACATTCCAAATGCTATCTTAACAATAGTACATATATAAATACATTCCAAATGCTATCTAAACAATAGAACATATATAAATACATTCCAAATGCTATCTTAACAATAATACATATATTATATAAATACATTCCAAATGCTATCTTAACAATAGTACATATATAAATACATTCCAAATGCTATCTAAACAATAGTACATATATAAATACATTCCAAATGCTATCTTAACAATAATACATATATTATATAAATACATTCCAAATGCTATCTTAACAATAGTACATATATAAATACATTCCAAATGCTATCTAAACAATAGTACATATATAAATACATTCCAAATGCTATCTTAACAATAATACATATATTATATAAATACATTCCAAATGCTATCTTAACAATAGTACATATATAAATACATTCCAAATGCTATCTAAACAATAGTACATATATAAATACATTCCAAATGCTATCTAAACAATAGTACATATATAAATACATTCCAAATGCTATCTTAACAATAATACATATATTATATAAATACATTCCAAATGCTATCTTAACAATAGTACATATATAAATACATTCCAAATGCTATCTAAACAATAGTACATATATAAATACATTCCAAATGCTATCTTAACAATAATACATATATTATATAAATACATTCCAAATGCTATCTTAACAATAGTACATATATAAATACATTCCAAATGCTATCTAAACAATAGTACATATATAAATACATTCCGAATGCTATCTAAATAATAGTATTTATATAAATTCATTCCGAATGATATCTAAACAATAGTATTTATATAAATACATTTCGAATGCTATCAATATTTTTATATGTATTTAAATATTTTTCTATTTTCACCAAATGAAAACTTTTAATGTTCCCATATACTTGTACTCTACAATTAGTATTTCCATTAAAAATATGTATATATTTTTGATACTTAATAAAAAATCTCTTTGGATACTTAATAAAAAATTATAACAGAATAAATGCTACGTTGAACTTGCGTATTGCTAGATTTAACATGTCGCATAAACAAGGCGGAAGTGTCTAAGCAGAAGCGAGAAGGAAGCGATGCAGAAATATAGGAAGCAATCAGCTGTTTGAATGCACTACAACGCCCTCGTTTGCATTATGCAAACACAAACTCAGTTTGTATACTTGTTAAAATAATATAAATGAATTGGCTTAAAAAAATATTTTTTCAAAATTTACTTCGTTCAACAATAAACAAATTTTATTGTATAAAATAATATTGTTCAAGTATATTTTTTTTAGCTCTGTTATTTTCTGAAAAAAAAAACTGAATTAAAACTAGAAATGCGTTCAAAAATAATAAGAAGACAATGTATGACAATGCGAAGGGAATCAATTAGGGATATGTGTGATGTAAACTTAAGGCTGATGTGTTTATCTTGAGATGGTTTGGGCACACAGAACGAATGAACGGAAATGCAAGGAACAATATAGAACTTTTAAGACCGCATAAATGTGACACTCGTCAACTTGATGTTGATTTAAATATTTAGTTATAATTTTATCAAAGAACATTAAATAAAAAAAAATGTTTTTCTAAATAAATAACTATATAGTATCTTAATGTGTTTGTCAAAAAATCTAAATCTATTAAGGTATGTAGTATTTTCTAGCTAGAGTGTAAAGAATGATAAAAAATACCACTATGAGATGATCTGGGCATGTGAAACGAATGAATGAAAAAATCTAACAAAACAAATATACAGTGCAAATATGTTAAAAGGGTGGTAGAGAAAGGTCAAGGAATGTAAAGTTGGATCAAGTAAATAATATTTTTAAAGAATGAAATGTAAAATATAAGATACCTCATAGGAGCTGTATGAGGTGTGTGTAGAAAATATATGATATATGTAGAAAAAGGCAAAATATGTATGTCACGATAGAAAAATCTGTCGCTATCTCCTTTCTGTCTACTCCGATAGGGAGACGGCGTGATGGTATGTATGTATAATAATTTTAATTCATTAGTATTTATTTGAAACGATTGGACCACTAGGTCATGGAGATCGGCGTTATTTTATATGTTTAAGAAACACAATAGTTCACAAACATATATTATTTTAATTCATGAGTATTTATTTGAAATGATTGGACCACTAGGTCATGGAGCTCGGCGTTATTTTAAATGTTTACAAAACACAATAGTTCACAAACATATATTATTTTAATTCATGAGTATTTATTTGAAATGATTGGACCACTAGGTCATGGAGCTCGGCGTTATTTTATATGTTTAAGAAACACAATAGTTCACAAACATATATTATTTTAATTCATGAGTATTTATTTGAAATGATTGGACCACTAGGTCATGGAGCTCGGCGTTATTTTAAATGTTTACAAAACACAATAGTTCACAAACACATATTATTTTAATTCATGAGTATTTATTTGAAATGATTGGACCACTAGGTCATGGAGCTCGGCGTTATTTTATATGTTTAAGAAACACAATAGTTCACAAACATATACTATATTATTTTAATTCATGAGTATTTATTTGAAATGATTGGACCACTAGGTCATGGAGCTCGGCGTTATTTTATATGTTTATGAAACACAATAGTTCACAAACATATACTATATTATTTTAATTCATGAGTATTTATTTGAAATGATTGGACCACTAGGTCATGGAGCTCGGCGTTATTTTATATGTTTATGAAACACAATAGTTCACAAACATATACTATATTATTTTAATTCATGAGTATTTATTTGAAATGATTGGACCACTAGGTCATGGAGCTCGGCGTTATTTTATATGTTTATGAAACACAATAGTTCACAAACATATACTATATTATTTTAATTCATGAGTATTTATTTGAAATGATTGGACCACTAGGTCATGGAGCTTGACGTTATTTTATATGTTTAAGAAACACAATAGTTCACAAACATATATTATTTTAATTCATGAGTATTTATTTGAAATGATTGGACCACTAGGTCATGGAGCTCGGCGTTATTTTATATGTTTAAGAAACACAATAGTTCACAAACATATACTATATTATTTTAATTCATGAGTATTTATTTGAAATGATTGGACCACTAGGTCATGGAGCTCGACGTTATTTAATATGTTTACGAAACACAATAGTTCACAAACATATATTATTTCTTGCGTGGTAGGTAGGTAGAAATAAAAGTTCTATATTAACTTTTTATCCAAACCAGGGTTGTCAAATTTCCAAAATCACAGATCGGGACCTTTACTATTTCGAACGTTAAAAAATAAAGGTATTTTAAGAATCAGAGAAGAGACTAAGAAAAAAGACAACATTTTTATAAAATTATAATATATGTAAATACTCGTAAGTATGCTACATATGTTATGTATCACGTATGAAAAATAATCACAAAATAATCCGCAGGAATCACAGTTATTCAAATATATAAGGATAAGATAATATTACATAAATTACATTTTGATATAAACGCATAATTTATTCAATCATAACAGTTTTATTAAAAGTATTTTTCCGAGCTTTTAGCGTGTTCCAAAATACGAGTATGTTCGCAATCTTTGCTCGATAAAATTTTTCTAAAGTCATTACAATTGTAATAAAAAATTTATTTGATCATTAACTCAGCTTCGACGATTTTTAATAAAAACCTGTTTCTCTCCTTTCTCCAGGTTGCACTCATTTGGTTAAATACACTTTCACAAATTGCATTTGAATGTGGAATTAACAGTTTGTTTGGGGCATAATTTTCTACAAATTATTGCAGCTGATCTTTAAAAACTATTGTATATAAGATCATTATCTTTAAAAACTATTGTATATAAGATCATTATCTTTAAAAAGTATTCTCCATTTCTCGTCTATTGTTTTTTTCTCGTTTGCTTCAGTCATATTATTAGTTGAAATGATTTGACCACTTGAACATTTGCACTTTCATACTTTCAAGAACATCCTTGTATATATTACACAAAAACTTGATGTCGTTGAAGATTCTGATTTTGGCGGTTTAAGCGAATTTCACGAACTGCCAGAAGAAACAATCTATAAAATATTGAAAAACTATGAAAAAGCCTCAAGTGGTCGATGTTGGCTAGAAGTGTGCATGGCAAAAGAAGCGAAAGCTAAACAACCATTAGATAAAATGACCAGGCGAAAATATAGCCGGTTACAAAGGAGACACTGCAAAAGGAGAAAGACTCGAGTATACTAAAGAAAGTTGGTTGATGACCATAAGTGATAACATTCTTCACAAGTGAGGAAACCAACAAAAAGAAGAAAAAAAAAAGTCACGATGGGCTGAATGCAACATTCTTGAGCAACAATTCTTCCATTTGCGAATATTATTACGTACAAAATCATGATAGAATTATTATTTGTTCAACGTGTCTTCGAGTTAATCGTTCCCAAACCTCTATAGTAATTATGCGAAATTTCAATTTTTTGCGTCCATATTTTCTAGTTTGAATGAATTTTATTACTTTTGACTAACAAAAAGCTAATTTTTTGTACTAAAATCCTAGAATTATAATAAATCAAGACAAAACCCAAGTAGACACGCATTGACGTTAATTGTGACATAAGACGCCAAAACTTGAAAAACTGCCAGTGACGACCAAGTTTACGAATACATGTAAAAAATCATGACAGAATCATTATTTGTTCTACATGATTTCGTGTTTTTCGTCCCAAACCCCTAAATTTACGAAATTTCAATATTTTGCGTCAATATTTTCACGTTTTAATGAATTTAATTACTTTTGACTCACAATAAACCATTTTTCTGAATGCTAGAATTATAAGGAATCAAGACAAAATAATAGTAGAAACGCCTTGAGATAAATTGTGATACAAAACGTCAAAATGTGCTAAATTTGTTTGAAAATTAGTTAGTAAATGGTGAAAATTTCACACTTTTTACTCGAAAAACTGCCATTGACGACCAAGTTTACGCATATATGTTCAAAATCAAGACCGAATCATTATTTGTTCTACCAGTTTTCGTGCTTTTTTGTCCCAAACCCCTTAATTTGCGAAATTTAAATATTTTACTTCAATAATTTCACATTTGAATTAATTATATTATTTTTGACTAACAATAAATAATTTTTTTGAACAAAGATGCTAGAATTATAAGGAATCAAGACCAAATAAAAGTAGAAACACATTGACGTAAATTGTAATACAAAACGTCAAAATGTGCTAAATTTGTATGAAAATTAGTAAGTTATTGGGGGAAACTTCACACTTTTTACTCGAAAAACTGCCATTGACGATCAAGTTTACGAACACATGTACAAAATCATGACAGAATTATTATTTGTTCTAAAAGTTTTCGTGTTTTTGGTCCCAAACCTCTAAATTATCGAAATTTCAATATTTTGCGACAAAATTTTCACGTTTGAATGAATTTTATTATTTTTGACTAACAATTTACCATTTTTTTAAACAAAGATATTGGAATGATGAGGAATCAATACCAAATAAAAGAAGAAACGCATTAACGTTAATTGTGATACAAAATGTCAAAATGTGCTAAATTTGTTTGACAATTAGGAAGTAAATGGCGAAAATTTCACACTTTTTACACGAAAAACTGCCATTGACGACTAAGTTTACAAATAAATGTTCAAAATCAAGACAGAATCATTATTTGTTCTACAAGTTTTCGTGCTTTTTGGTCCCAAACCCCTAAATTTGCGAAATTTCAATATTTTCCATCAATATTTTCCAGTTTAAATTAATTATATTACTTGTGACTAACAATTAACCATTTTTCTGAACAAAGATGCTAGAATTATAAGGAATCAAAACAAAATAATAGTAGAACCGCATTGAGGTAAATTGTGATACAAAACGTCAAAATGTGCTAAATTTGTATGAAAACGAGTTAGTTAATGGCGGAAACTTCACACTTTTAACTCAAAAAACTGCCATTGACGACCAAGTTTACGAATATATGTTCAAAATCACGACAGAATCATTATTAGTTCTTTGAGTTTTCGTGTTTTTCGTCATAAACATAATTTGCGAAATTTTAATATTTTGCGTCAATATTTTTACGTTTGAATGAATTATATTACTTTTGACTAACAATTTGCCATTTTTTTTAAACAAAGATGCTACAATTATAAGGAATCAAGACAAACAATAATAGTAGAAACGCATTGAGGTAAATTGTGATACAAAACGTCAAAATGTGCTAAATTTGTATGAAAATTAGTTAGTTAATGGCGGAAACTTCACACTTTTTACTCGAAAAACTGCCATTGACGACCAAGTTTACGAACACATGTATAAAATCACGACAGACTTATTATTTGTTCTACATGTTTTCGTGTTTTTGGTCCCAAACCTCTAAATTTGCGAAATTTCAATATTTTGCGTCAATATTTTCACGTTTGAATGAATTTTATTGCTTTTGACTAACAATTTACCATTTTTTGAACAAAGATGCAAGAATTATAAGGAATCAAGACAAAATAATAGCAGAAAAGCATTGACTTTAATTGTGATACAAAACGTCAAAAAGTGCTAAATTTGTATGAAAATTAGTTAGTTAATAGCGGAAACTTCACACATTTTACTCGAAAAACTGCCATTGACGGCCAAGTTTACGAATATATGTTCAAAATCACGACAGAATCATTATATGTTCTACAAGTTTTCGTGTTTTTTGTCCCAACTCCCTAAATTTGCGAAATTTCAATATTTTGCGTAAATATTTTCACGTTTGAATGAATTTTATTACTTTTGTCTAACAATAAACCATTTTTTTGAGCAAAGATGCTAGAATTATAAGAAATCAAGACGAAATAATACTAGAAACGCATTAACGTTAATTGTGATACAAAATGTCAAAATGTGCTAAATTTGTATGAAAATGAGTTAGTTAATGGCGGAAACTTCACACTTTTTACACGAAAAACTGCCATTGACGACCAAGTTTACGAATATATACGAGTTTGTTCAAAATCACGACAGAATTATTATTTGTTCAACAAGTTTTCGTGTTTTTGGTCCCAAACCTCTAAGTGTGCGAAATATCAATATTTTGCGTCAATATTTTCACGTTTGAATGAATTTTATGAGTTTTGACTAACAATTTGCCATTTTTTTAAGAAATATATTGGAATTATGAGGAATCAAGACAAAATAATAGTAGAAACGTTAACGTTTATTGTAATACAAAACGTCAAAATGTGCTAAATTTGTATGAAAATTAGTTAGTAAATGGCGGAAACTTCACACTTTTTACTCGAAAAACTGCTATTGCCGACCAAGTTTACGAATAAATGTTCAAAATAACGTGTGAATCATTATTTGTTCAACAAGTTTTCGTGTTTTTTGTCTCGAACCCCTAAATTTGTGAAATTTCAATATTTTACGTCAATATTCTAATGTTTTAATGAATTTAATTACTTTTGACTAACTATTAACCTTTTTTTTAACAAAGATGCTAGAATTATAAAGAATTAATACAAAATAAAAGTAGGAAACATATTGAGGTAAATTGTGATACAAAACGTCAAAATGTGCTTAATTTGTTTGACAATTAGTTAGTAAATGGCGGAAACTTCACACATTTTACTCGAAAAACTGCCATTGACGGCCAAGTTTACGAATATATGTTCAAAATCACGACAGAATCATTATATGTTCTACAAGTTTTCGTGTTTTTTGTCCCAACTCCCTAAATTAAATTTCAATATTTTACGTCAATATTCTAATGTTTTAATGAATTTAATTACTTTTGACTAACTATTAACCTTTTTTTTAACAAAGATGCTAGAATTATAAAGAATTAATACAAAATAAAAGTAGGAAACGTATTGAGGTAAATTGTGATACAAAACGTCAAAATGTGCTTAATTTGTTTCACAATTAGTTAGTAAATGGCGGAAACTTCACACTTTTTACTCGAAAAACTGCCATTGACGACCAAGTTTACGAATATATGTTCAAAATAATGACAGAACCATTATTTGTTCTACAAGTTTTCTTGTTTTTCGTCCCAAACCCCTAAATTTACGAAAATTTATTATTGGGCGTCAAACTCGTTTCACGTTTGAATGAACTATATTACTTTTGATTAACAATAAACCATTTATTTTAACAAAGATGCTAGAATTATAAGGAATCAAGACAAAATAATAATAGAAACGCATTGAGTTAAATTGTGATACAAAACGTCAAAATGTGCTAAATTTGTTTGACAATTAGTTAGTAAATGGCGGAAACTTCACACTTTTTAATAAAAAAACTGCCATTGCCGACCAAATTTACGAATATATATGTTCAAAATCACGACAGAATCATTATTTGTTCTACAAGTTTTCGTGTTTTACGTCCCAAACCTCTAAATTGTAATATTTTGCGTCAATATTTTCACGTTTGAATGAATAATATTACTTTTGACTAACAATTTAGCATTTTTTTGAGCAAAGATGCTAGAATTATAAGGAATCAAGACCAAATAATAGTAGAAACGCATTGAGTTAAATTGTGATACAAAACGTCCAAATGTGCTTAATTTGTTTGACAATTAGTTAGTAAATGGCGGAAACTTCACACTTTCAACTCGAACAACTGTAATTGACGACCAAGTTTACGAATATATGTTCAAAATCACGACAGACTCATTATTTGTTTTACAAGTTTTCGTGTTTTTTGTTCCGAAACCCAAAATTTTAGAAATTTCAATATTTTGCGTCAATATTTTCACGTTTGAATGAATTTTATTACTTTTGTCTAACAATAAACCATTTTTTTGAACAAAGATGCTAGAATTATAAGGAATCAAGACAAAATAATAGTAGAAACGCATTGAGGTAAATTGTGATACAAAACGTCAAAATGTGCTTAATTTGTTTGACAATTAGTTAGTAAATGGCGGAAACTTCACACATTTTACTCGAAAAACTGCCATTGACGGCCAAGTTTACGAATATATGTTCAAAATCACGACAGAATCATTATATGTTCTACAAGTTTTCGTGTTTTTTGTCCCAACTCCCTAAATTTGCGAAATTTCAATATTTTGCGTTAATATTTTCACGTTTGAATGAATTTTATTACTTTTGTCTAACAATAAACCATTTTTTTGAACAAAGATGCTAGAATTATAAGGAATCAAGACAAAATAATAGTAGAAACGCATTGAGGTAAATTGTGATACAAAACGTCAAAATGTGCTAAATTGGTTTGACAATTAGTTAGTTAATGGCGGAATCTTCACACTTTTTACTCCAAAAACTACCATTGACGACCAAGTTTACGAACATATGTTCAAAATCACGACAGAATCATTATTTGTTCTATAAGTTTTCGTGTTTTTTGTCGCAAACCCCTAAGTTTGCAAAATTCCAATATTTTGCGTCAATATTTTCCGATTGAATGAATTATATTACTTTTGACTAACAATTTAGCATTTTTTTGAGCAAAGATGCTAGAATTATAAGAAATCAAGACGAAATAATACTAGAAACGCATTAACGTTAATTGTGATACAAAATGTCAAAATGTGCTAAATTTGTATGAAAATGAGTTAGTTAATGGCGGAAACTTCACACTTTTTACACGAAAAACTGCCATTGACGACCAAGTTTACGAATATATACGAGTTTGTTCAAAATCACGACAGAATTATTATTTGTTCAACAAGTTTTCGTGTTTTTGGTCCCAAACCTCTAAGTGTGCGAAATATCAATATTTTGCGTCAATATTTTCACGTTTGAATGAATTTTATGAGTTTTGACTAACAATTTGCCATTTTTTTAAGAAATATATTGGAATTATGAGGAATCAAGACAAAATAATAGTAGAAACGTTAACGTTTATTGTAATACAAAACGTCAAAATGTGCTAAATTTGTATGAAAATTAGTTAGTAAATGGCGGAAACTTCACACTTTTTACTCGAAAAACTGCTATTGCCGACCAAGTTTACGAATAAATGTTCAAAATAACGTGTGAATCATTATTTGTTCAACAAGTTTTCGTGTTTTTTGTCTCGAACCCCTAAATTTGTGAAATTTCAATATTTTACGTCAATATTCTAATGTTTTAATGAATTTAATTACTTTTGACTAACTATTAACCTTTTTTTTAACAAAGATGCTAGAATTATAAAGAATTAATACAAAATAAAAGTAGGAAACATATTGAGGTAAATTGTGATACAAAACGTCAAAATGTGCTTAATTTGTTTGACAATTAGTTAGTAAATGGCGGAAACTTCACACATTTTACTCGAAAAACTGCCATTGACGGCCAAGTTTACGAATATATGTTCAAAATCACGACAGAATCATTATATGTTCTACAAGTTTTCGTGTTTTTTGTCCCAACTCCCTAAATTAAATTTCAATATTTTACGTCAATATTCTCTATGTTTTAATGAATTTAATTACTTTTGACTAACTATTAACCTTTTTTTTAACAAAGATGCTAGAATTATAAAGAATTAATACAAAATAAAAGTAGGAAACGTATTGAGGTAAATTGTGATACAAAACGTCAAAATGTGCTATTTGTTTGACAATTAGTTAGTAAATGGCGGAAACTTCACACATTTTACTCGAAAAACTGCCATTGACGGCCAAGTTTACGAATATATGTTCAAAATCACAACAGAATCATTATATGTTATACAAGTTTTCGTGTTTTTTGTCCCAACTCCCTAAATTTGCGAAATTTCAATATTTTGCGTAAATATTTTCACGTTTGAATGAATTTTATTACTTTTGTCTAACAATAAACCATTTTTTTGAGCAAAGATGCTAGAATTATAAGAAATCAAGACGAAATAATACTAGAAACGCATTAACGTTAATTGTGATACAAAATGTCAAAATGTGCTAAATTTGTATGAAAATGAGTTAGTTAATGGCGGAAACTTCACACTTTTTACACGAAAAACTGCCATTGACGACCAAGTTTACGAATATATACGAGTTTGTTCAAAATCACGACAGAATTATTATTTGTTCAACAAGTTTTCGTGTTTTTGGTCCCAAACCTCTAAGTGTGCGAAATATCAATATTTTGCGTCAATATTTTCACGTTTGAATGAATTTTATGAGTTTTGACTAACAATTTGCCATTTTTTTAAGAAATATATTGGAATTATGAGGAATCAAGACAAAATAATAGTAGAAACGTTAACGTTTATTGTAATACAAAACGTCAAAATGTGCTAAATTTGTATGAAAATTAGTTAGTAAATGGCGGAAACTTCACACTTTTTACTCGAAAAACTGCTATTGCCGACCAAGTTTACGAATAAATGTTCAAAATAACGTGTGAATCATGATTTGTTCAACAAGTTTTCGTGTTTTTTGTCTCGAACCCCTAAATTTGTGAAATTTCAATATTTTACGTCAATATTCTAATGTTTTAATGAATTTAATTACTTTTGACTAACTATTAACCTTTTTTTTAACAAAGATGCTAGAATTATAAAGAATTAATACAAAATAAAAGAAGGAAACGTATTGAGGTAAATTGTGATACAAAACGTCAAAATGTGCTTAATTTGTTTGACAATTAGTTAGTAAATGGCGGAAACTTCACACATTTTACTCGAAAAACTGCCATTGACGGCCAAGTTTACGAATATATGTTCAAAATCACGACAGAATCATTATATGTTCTACAAGTTTTCGTGTTTTTTGTCCCAACTCCCTAAATTTGCGAAATTTCAATATTTTGCGTTAATATTTTCACGTTTGAATGAATTTTATTACTTTTGTCTAACAATAAACCATTTTTTTGAACAACGATGCTAGAATTATAAGGAATCAAGACAAAATAATAGTAGAAACGCATTGAGGTAAATTGTGATACAAAACGTCAAAATGTGCTAAATTGGTTTGACAATTAGTTAGTTAATGGCGGAATCTTCACACTTTTTTCTCCAAAAACTACCATTGACGACCAAGTTTACGAACATATGTTCAAAATCACGACAGAATCATTATTTGTTCTATAAGTTTTCGTGTTTTTTGTCGCAAACCCCTAAGTTTGCGAAATTCCAATATTTTGCGTCAATATTTTCCGATTGAATGAATTATATTACTTTTGACTAACAATTTAGCATTTTTTTGAGCAAAGATGCTAGAATTATAAGAAATCAAGACGAAATAATACTAGAAACGCATTAACGTTAATTGTGATACAAAACGTCAAAATGTGCTAAATTTGTATGAAAATGAGTTAGTTAATGGCGGAAACTTCACACTTTTTACACGAAAAACTGCCATTGACGACCAAGTTTACGAATATATACGAATATGTTCAAAATCACGACAGAATTATTATTTGTTCAACAAGTTTTCGTGTTTTTGGTCCCAAACCTCTAAGTGTGCGAAATATCAATATTTTGCGTCAATATTTTCACGTTTGAATGAATTTTATGAGTTTTGACTAACAATTTGCCATTTTTTTAAGAAATATATTGGAATTATGAGGAATCAAGACAAAATAATAGTAGAAACGTTAACGTTTATTGTAATACAAAACGTCAAAATGTGCTAAATTTGTATGAAAATTAGTTAGTAAATGGCGGAAACTTCACACTTTTTACTCGAAAAACTGCTATTGCCGACCAAGTTTACGAATAAATGTTCAAAATAACGTGTGAATCATTATTTGTTCAACAAGTTTTCGTGTTTTTTGTCCCGAACCCCTAAATTTGTGAAATTTCAATATTTTACGTCAATATTCTAATGTTTTAATGAATTTAATTACTTTTGACTAACTATTAACCTTTTTTTTAACAAAGATGCTAGAATTATAAAGAATTAATACAAAATAAAAGTAGGAAACGTATTGAGGTAAATTGTGATACAAAACGTCAAAATGTGCTTAATTTGTTTGACAATTAGTTAGTAAATGGCGTAAACTTCACACATTTTACTCGAAAAACTGCCATTGACGGCCAAGTTTACGAATATATGTTCAAAATCACGACAGAATCATTATATGTTCTACAAGTTTTCGTGTTTTTTGTCCCAACTCCCTAAATTTGCGAAATTTCAATATTTTGCGTTAATATTTTCACGTTTGAATGAATTTTATTACTTTTGTCTAACAATAAACCATTTTTTTGAACAACGATGCTAGAATTATAAGGAATCAAGACAAAATAATAGTAGAAACGCATTGAGGTAAATTGTGATACAAAACGTCAAAATGTGCTAAATTGGTTTGACAATTAGTTAGTTAATGGCGGAATCTTCACACTTTTTACTCCAAAAACTACCATTGACGACCAAGTTTACGAACATATGTTCAAAATCACGACAGAATCATTATTTGTTCTATAAGTTTTCGTGTTTTTTGTCGCAAACCCCTAAGTTTGCGAAATTCCAATATTTTGCGTCAATATTTTCCGATTGAATGAATTATATTACTTTTGACTAACAATTTAGCATTTTTTTGAGCAAAGATGCTAGAATTATAAGAAATCAAGACGAAATAATACTAGAAACGCATTAACGTTAATTGTGATACAAAACGTCAAAATGTGCTAAATTTGTATGAAAATGAGTTAGTTAATGGCGGAAACTTCACACTTTTTACACGAAAAACTGCCATTGACGACCAAGTTTACGAATATATACGAGTATGTTCAAAATCACGACAGAATTATTATTTGTTCAACAAGTTTTCGTGTTTTTGGTCCCAAACCTCTAAGTGTGCGAAATATCAATATTTTGCGTCAATATTTTCACGTTTGAATGAATTTTATGAGTTTTGACTAACAATTTGCCATTTTTTTAAGAAATATATTGGAATTATGAGGAATCAAGACAAAATAATAGTAGAAACGTTAACGTTTATTGTAATACAAAACGTCAAAATGTGCTAAATTTGTATGAAAATTAGTTAGTAAATGGCGGAAACTTCACACTTTTTACTCGAAAAACTGCTATTGCCGACCAAGTTTACGAATCAATGTTCAAAATAACGTGTGAATCATTATTTGTTCAACAAGTTTTCGTGTTTTTTGTCCCGAACCCCTAAATTTGTGAAATTTCAATATTTTACGTCAATATTCTAATGTTTTAATGAATTTAATTACTTTTGACTAACTATTAACCTTTTTTTAACAAAGATGCTAGAATTATAAAGAATTAATACAAAATAAAAGTAGGAAACGTATTGAGGTAAATTGTGATACAAAACGTCAAAATGTGCTTAATTTGTTTGACAATTAGTTAGTAAATGGCGTAAACTTCACACATTTTACTCGAAAAACTGCCATTGACGGCCAAGTTTACGAATATATGTTCAAAATCACGACAGAATCATTATATGTTCTACAAGTTTTCGTGTTTTTTGTCCCAACTCCCTAAATTTGCGAAATTTCAATATTTTGCGTTAATATTTTCACGTTTGAATGAATTTTATTACTTTTGTCTAACAATAAACCATTTTTTTGAACAAAGATGCTAGAATTATAAGGAATCAAGACAAAATAAAAGTAGAAATGCATTGAGGAAAATTGTGATACAAAACGTTTAAATGTGCTAAATTTGTTCGTAAATTAGTTAGTAAATTATGGAAACTACACACTCTTAACTCGAAAAACTGCCATTGACGACCAAGTTTACGAATACATGTACAAAATCACGACAGAACTATTATTTGTTCTACAAGTTTTCGTGTTTTTGGTCCCAAACCTTTAAGTTTGCAAAATTTCAATATTTTGCGTCCATATTTTCACGTTTGAATGAATTATATTACTTTTGACTAACAATTTAACATTTTTTTTAACAAAGATGTTAGAATTATAAGGAATCAAGACAAAATAAAAGTAGAAACGCGTTAACGTTAATATTGTGATACAAAACGTCAAAATGTGCTAAATTTGTATGAAAATTAGTTAGTAAATGGCGGAAAATGTACACTTTTTACTCGAAATCTGCCATTGACGACCAAGTTTACGAATAGATGTTCAAAATCACGACAGAATCATTTTATTTGTTCTACGAGTTTTCGTGTTTTTCGTCTGAAACCCCTAAATTAGCGAAATTTCAATATTTTGCGTCAATATTTTCACGTTGAATGAATTTTATTACTTTTGACTAACAATTTACCATTTTTTTGAACAAAGATGGTGGAATTATAAAAGGAATCAAGACAAAATAATAGTAGAAACGCATTGAGGTAAATTGTGATACAAAACATCAAAATGTGCTAAATTTGTATGAAAATAAGTTAGTAAATGGCGGAAATTTCACACTTATTACTCGAAAAACTGCCATTGGCGACCAAGTTTACGAATATACGTTCAAAATCATGACAGAATCATTATTTGTTCTACAAGTTTTCGTGTTGTTTTGTCCCAAATCCCTAATTTTGCGAAATTTCAATATTTAGCGTCAATATTTTAACGTTGGAATGACTTTAATTACTTTTGACTTACATGGATATTGGAATTATAAGGAATCAAGGCCAAATAATAGTAGAAACGCATTGACGTTAATTGTGATACAAAACGTCAAAATGTGCTAAAATTGTACGAAAATTAGTTAGTAAATGGCGGAAATTTTATACTTTTTACTCGAAAAACTGCTATTGACGATTGAGTTTACGAATATACTTTTGTTCAAAATCACGACAGAATCATTATTTGTTGTACAAGTTTTCGTGTTTTTTGTCCCAAACCTCTAATTTTGCGATATTTTGTTATAATTTGCTTGAATATTTACCAGTTTAAATGAATTTTATTTCTTTTGACTTACATAAAAACCAATTTTTCGCATAAAAATGCTAGAATTATAAAGAATCAAGGCAAATGTGTAGTAGAAACGCATTCATGTTAATTGTTATATATAACCAGGATCGCCAGATTTCTTATATCACAGATAGGGACATTCACCATTTCGAACTTAAAAAAAAAGAAGAATTAGAGAAGAAATGAAGAAAAAAGACAACATTTGAATTAAATTAAATTATTTAAAAAATATATATTTAAATAAGTACATATGTATACAGAAGAGAACATGTAAAGAATAGTTACATAATAATCCGCAGGAATCACAGTTATTAAAATATATTGATTAGATACTGTTACAGGAATTATGTTTTGATTTAAATGGAAACATTTATGCAATTATAACAGTTTAATAAAAATTATTTTCCGAGCTTTTGGCGTGTTCAAAATATGTTCGCTATCTTTACTCGATAAAAATTTCGTTACAATTGTAATCAAAATTTTATTTGATCATTAATTCAGCTTTACGGTTTTTAATAACAATTTTTGTAGGTATTGTATCATTTAAAAAAAATATATATTTGCGTCATGTTTGAAACGGGTTACTTTGGTGTCGTCAGTGCATTGGCAGTAATGTTGTTCTAGCCACGCTTCCATAAAAGGCATCATCTTTTGAAATGGGTTACTTTGGTGTCGTCAGTGGATTGCAGTAACGTTGTTTTAGCTACGCTTCCATAAAAGGCAACATCTTTTGAAACGGGTTACTTTGGTGTCGTCAGTGCATTGCAGTAACGTTGTTCTAGCTACGCTTCCATAAAAGGCAACATCTTTTGAAACGGGTTACTTTGGTGTCGTCAGTGCATTGCAGTAACGTTGTTCTAGCTACGCTTGCATAAAAGGCACCATCTTTTGAAACGAGTTACTTTGGTGTCGTCAGTGGATTGCAGTAACGTTGTTTTAGCTACGCTTCCATAAAAGGCAACATCTTTTGAAACGGGTTACTTTGGTGTCGTCAGTGCATTGCAGTAACGTTGTTCTAGCTACGCTTGCATAAAAGGCACCATCTTTTGAAACGAGTTACTTTGGTGTCGTCAGTGGATTGCAGTAACGTTGTTTTAGCTACGCTTCCATAAAAGGCAACATCTTTTGAAACGGGTTACTTTGGTGTCGTCAGTGCATTGCAGTAACGTTGTTCTAGCTACGCTTGCATAAAAGGCACCATCTTTTGAAACGAGTTACTTTGGTGTCGTCAGTGGATTGCAGTAACGTTGTTTTAGCTACGCTTCCATAAAAGGCAACATCTTTTGAAACGGGTTACTTTGGCGTCGTCAGTGCATTGCAGTAACGTTGTTCTAGCTACGCTTCCATAAAAGGCAACATCTTTTGAAACGGGTTACTTTGGTGTCATCAGTGCATTGCAGTAACGTTGTTCTAGCTACGCTTCCATAAAAGGCAACATCTTTTGAAACGGGTTACTTTGGTGTCGTCAGTGCATTGCAGTAACGTTGTTCTAGCCACGCTTCCATAAAAGGCATCATCTTTTGAAACGGGTTACTTGGGTGTCGTCAGTGCATTGCAGTAACGTTGTTCTAGCTACGCTTCCATGAAAGGTATCATCTTTTTATTGAACGAACGACTGCAATATGCCGTTCGTTAATTCAAAAACATATACTTATTTTGTTAAGTTGGGACTTTTAGAGGCCATGCGGGACTCGTGATTTGTCTGTTGAACTCGGGACAGTCCCGCTCAAATAGGGACGTCTAGCAGCCCTGATACATACAACTGTCATCTCATCATATGAATACATCAAGTCATCCATAATCATAAATACATTGTTCATACTTCTCACATAACCTTCTTTTAAAGTTGTACTCATTTCATACAGCCACATTTTTCTCGGTCAACTTTTATGATATACTCGTATATACTTGCCTTGCACATTTAAAATATATACTTGCTTAGTCAATATTTCGTTATTTATTCCTCTACATGTATACTTGGTAGGCACAACTGGATCACTTCACATGAAAGCGAGAGGGTCGTCGTTTCCATTGTAATGCAATAACTTTTTGACTTCTAATTTTTTGTCCCTATATATTATTGGGTCGTCGTTATTGCCGGGCCTCGCAGTCGAGGATCCCCTCGCCACTCCAACGTCAGTCTTGAACCGTTCTTCCACGTCAATCATGTGATGTTCTGTGAGAGAACAGCCCGATCCTAGATGCGCACTCCCTCCCGCAAATGCCACAGACATGTGGACTCTGCTGAGTCGCCTGACCATGCTGACGCATGTTTGCAGCGCGCTGACTGTTTCTCACACGTCCAGCTGCTGAGACGTCATCAGACCAGATTGTTTACCCTATTGGGTAAACAATAATGAAACGACAATTTTTATAGCGCCGTTTAGAGAGCATACTCTGCGTTCAATGGCGCTCTAACTCAAGATTCGAACCCATTTTTATTGACAGATTTAAAATATTACAAATATATACATATACACATAAAAGTTTAGTATAAGGATTAGAAGGTAGTGACTGTGGTCATTAGATTTGGTATTTTCCGCATCTGAATATGTTCTAACTAACCAAGGGAAGACGAACTACAAAAAAATCTTTGTAGATCTTCCGATATGTTATAGAAATACATTTGGCTTTAGGTTTAGTGTAGTGTATTGTGCAGTGTTCATATACCAACACAAATACCTCCTAAAAAGAGTTCTCTTTAGTAACAAAAAGCGCTTCTTAAAGCTTTACACGTCACCATCAATCAGAACATTTCATGCCACAGGACCAACAACGCAATAACCTCTATTATAATACTCCATCCTATTGGATTGATTTGGAACAACCAATTTATTAGATGAAGAATAAATCATCCTTAAAGTTTTATTATTCTCTGAATGAACATCTCTCAGACACAGATTCGAAAAATACAATGGAGATATCCCATTAAGGGACTTGAATACAAAGGAACAAAGTTTGAAATCGATCTGTTTATGATATTAAGCAGTGTAGACTTTTTAGAATCTGACTAATATGATAATATTTATGACTACCATATATCAGCCTTACAGCTGCTTTGAAAATATAATGGAATCTAAAAAAATGTGAATCAGGAAAAACAGAATAAATAAATTGTAATTTGTTTTTATCAAATACTGTTTAGTTCACTTTTTGTAATGGTATAACCCTACCGGTTTCAAAGCTTTCACCTCACCATCAGGGGAGCACAAGATGATGATGTGAAAGCCTTGAAACCGGTAGGGTTATACAATTTTAGGGAATGTCCCTTAAAGGTATATGATGATTATGATTGTTGATAAATAAATAAAACACGTTAGATCGCAATGCGGAAAGAGAGAGTGAATAGTTTATTTTGATAGTACGTAGGTATTTATAACATTTCAGAATGGGCGCGGGAGTGCGCCCGCGATATGCTTCTATCTCGCTTCTGTGAATGCAGAAATGGCCAATTGTAGTATGTAGGTAACAATCTATTTACGGAACCGGCGAGACAGCGTGGTGCGTTCTCTCTCTAGTATGTAGTGCGGTCCGCTCGCTACGGGATGACTGGCCGGCGGGTGATCTTTGGACTTGAATGGACGGCGTATGTACTTTGGACTGTTTATTTAAATTTGTCGAGGAATGCAAATCTCATCGGTCATTGACCGTGTATGTATGCGACAATATTCCGCGACGACCGTGGATCCCTACACCATCATAAAAAGTAGAATAAACAGTGTTTGATAAAAACAAATTGCAATGTTTTTAAACCTTGTTTTTAAACTATAAATGGTAAAGAATATATGGATTTACAACAATCCAGACCCGACACAACAAATGAATAAATAAAAGTTTTTATTTATCTTGTTTGAAGACATCGACTTACAAATTTCAACTGTTTAAGACTATAGAATCATGAAGAAACCGTTAGAACCTATTTGTCTATCGAAAGAGACAAAAAGTTCAAAGTATACTATCTATTAAGAAATAAATCAAGAAATTTGGTGCGTTCTTTTGGAATAATATTAAAAGTAAACTGTATCAAATGTAAATTAAATCGACCCATCTAAACGCAACTTTTTTTTTTAAATTGCCATTTAAACCATTCACTTCTCTTGGATCTTCTTTCCACCTTCTTTTATATATTGACATTACACATTTGTGTCTTAGTGTAGTTAACACATCAATAATCTTTATTTCATCCTCCTTCTACCAAGTCTAAACATAACATCAATACATCAAGATATCCACCAATAAACTATTATGTATTATCAATTTTGTTACTTTTGATATGGCGAGAAAACACAATAAAAGAACAAAAATAGAATCAGACACAGTAAACAGAATTGAAGCTGATTGCTTGTATATTGGACTTGTAGAATTTTTTATTCCTTATCCATCCGGCGTGGAAGGTAATATCGGGCTGAAGGGCCCTTGTCTTCGGGAGTGGTTCTGAAAAGGGTTAAGGGTTCCTTCGAGATCCGTCAGAGTGGAGGGTTGTAGGTGCCTGAAAGGGGAAGGATGAATGGGGGACGGGTGGGCAGAATAGAGTTTGAGGAAGAGGGAATAAAAGGGAACGGGAACTACAACAAAAATCTTGGTCTAGTGATTCTTCAAATAACGAAACAACCTAAAATAACAGGTAAGGTTTAATAGTAACATTGGTTTATGCAGTTCATGTATATAAACGATGATTTTTAAGGTAAGCAAAGAAGAAAAAGCGCCAGACTTATCGATTGCTATTTCGTCTCCTCCACACTCATATACCATTTTCATACAACCCCATCATTTATTGTCTTTTCACATTTTCTTATTTAAAAAAAATATTAAGCCATAGTGATAGAAAAACGTCAATGCGATATATGGGTGAGAATTTAGAACAAGTTGAAGAATAGTGCTATTTTCGTAGTATTTTCTTAGATGAAAGAAGAATAACGAGAGATATCGAACGGCGTGAAAGGAAACAAAGTCAATGGGGCACTAAAACATATATTTATGAACCGGACAGCATCAATACCGGCCAAGTTGATAATTAACCACAGTATCAATTTTGATTAGATAATGGGAGTGTAACGTAGATTCATTTTGTAAATGGAAGATGTATATGCGTGTATTAGTTTATTATGTGCAATCTGTTGTACTTCAACAAGTAAATACGCAGGTATGTTCTGCTGCAGCTTTTCGTTAGGTAGTTTAACATGGAACCATTTTTGTGTAGCTTAATTTTATACACACTATCACGCTATTGTCTTGCTGGGGTAGACAGATGACAGATCGCCAGACTTTTTTTTATACCAACACGCATTCTTAGCCTCTTCTACATTCATACACCGTCTTGTAAGACAGCTGTGTACAGCTACAATTTTTCTGATTGTCTACGTTTCAGTCTTTCAGATTTTCATTCGCTTGGTTTCAATGCATAACTTGATACGACAATACTTTCTTTGGGTTTTCTATTTTATACAATCCACTTATATTTGCACTATGTATCTGTTTTATTAGATTTTATTGAATCATTCGTTCCACATGTCCAAACCATCTTAGTGTGCTCTTCTTCAGCTTACTTAACACATCATCCTTAAGTCCAGATTCTAAATCTAAGCACTTGATTTCGCATGCTGTTATACTCGTACATTATCACTCCGTGTATTATTCTCAATGTTTGCATTTCTACAGTATTTATTCGCCTCCTCTCAGTCTTTTTCCACATCCACGTTCCATTTCCATACATCAAATTACGCACTAAAATACTAGTGTGGTCTATCATCTTAGCAGATTTTGATTGTCCGGTTCGAGTACATATATTTTAGTACGCCATTAACTTTGTTCCGTATCGCTACACGCCTGCTTAATTATACTATAAAAAATTATAATTAACAGTGTATAAAGTACAGTAAACGTCAATTCAGATGTAAAATAGTAGAGTAAAACAACTCCAGAATTTAATCCACTAAGAATCGAAACTGGAGTGCCCGCTTGGTTACCGTTGAGGCTAACCGTTAGACCACCGCCGCTGGCAGGGCTATAGAAGACTCACAACTATGCTTAATTGTCCGAACATCGGAACTAGATGCTTGGGTCGAGACCTGATTGATGCGGATGATATGGCACTTGTTGCCATAAAAAAATCGCGTATTATAATTAATAATTTATGGTACGAAAATGAACGACCAATAGTTCCCACGCTACGACGCCTACTCAAAAAATTCGCCAATTCACGATCATTTTTATTTTCACTCACAAATATTTTACGTTTAAATATCATTTACGATATTTTTGAAAATCATTTTTGTCACGTTACTGACGCAATTAGTCGAAGCCTCACGTCAGCTTCTCTTAGGCCTTCTTTTCAGATTCAACCTGACGCCGTCAACCCTTCCCGTCATCGTCCATAATTGCACACCCTTCAGTTGAGTCCAGATCGTGTCACGGGCCATCAATCTGTCGTAATGTTGGATACAAGACAAAGCCTTGCGAGATTTCAGGATACTTGTTACAACAAATCCTTTGTCTTTCATCTATCAAATTATTTTTAACCCTTAAAATAGAAGTGTTTTGTTATATGACACTAAGTCATCGGGGAAATGTGGCTTTGTTTATAATTTTGTTTAGCATAAAAACTCTGTATAAAAAAATAACGAGAAATATGCAAGGATTTCAAAAAAGTTTAATTGGTTTTTATAATCTCAGATTTGTTGAAAGTTCTGTTATGCATATCATTACTTTTTATAGTTTTTATAGAAGCTTCCAAAAAAGTTGTCTTGAAATGCTTCCTAAAACTGTGTGAAAGAAAGGGGAAATTTATACGTTAGAAATGAATGCATCAATAAATAGATATTTTAAGTATATATGATGAAGAAAGGAGCTTTAAAATGGTTTGGACATGTGGAGAAAATGAATGACTAAGCGAGTATACAAGTCAGAAGTGCAAGATGTGCGTAGAAGAATAAGGCTTTGAAAAATATAACTTGATCAAATGGATCAGATTTTGAACAAATGTAAAGCGAGTTGTATGAAGAATAGAAAATTGTGCATGACGAGATGTATGAATGGAGAAGACCAAATTTGTGCGTTTGATCTTGGCTCACGCCATAGCATCCTACCAGTCGAGATACACCCCACCCCTTCCAATAGGAGGACGAATTTGACCACAATAACGTCATATATGTACTAAGAGGCCGACCATTCACGTCACAAGAGCAGTAATGGCAAAATCTCTATCGTAATAACTCACCCTATTGGATCAAATAATGCCAAAAATTTTACTATTAAGGCCTTCTGTGTTAAGTGAAACAGTCAATCTGCTTGTTGTGCTTTACATGGAAGATTGATTTATTTAACACTTTTATTGAAAATACAATCTGGCGGGCTTATTACCAAGTGGCAATCTCTTTCAACCAACCAGACAAAAGTAAATTAAGCAAATTACATGGTTGCATAAATCATTCAAATGACTATCCATCCCCACGAATTCCATAAACACATACGTGAGCATATGCCCACGAACCCCACAAAGACGGACAATCACCCGAACATTATTTTTCATATAAAGGGAGATATCATCAATCAAAAGAAAAGGAAGGTATGGTGGAGAGGAAAGGAAAAATCGGGAATGAAACAAGTTATATTACTGACTAGAAATTAAGAGTTTTAAGAGAGAAGATAGAATAGAGTTATAAATAATAATTCTTTATCTCAGAAGGGATGAAGTCACCCTTGGGAAAATTCATTGTTACTTTACTAGCATCAACATCAAATAAGTATCAATTCTGAAAATATCCCATTGATCTTTTTTTGGACTGTATCGATAAATCATCGATATTTATATTTAAACTTTGTAAGTAATATTTTTAGACTGAGCTTTCTATAGCCTGCTTTTAATGTTTCGTTCATAATATTTCACAATTTATTAAAGTCTAGTATTAAGTACACGATGAATAAAAATCTGAAAGCAATGTAGTCTGGACTTCATTGAGAAAGGAAAATCAAGAATTAGAAGAACTTTAGAACATTTAACTGGATTAAGTTTATTTTACCACTGTTGAAAACATACATACATATCATGACGCCGTGTCCTTTGCGGGGTAGGCGAAGAGAACAGATCTCCAAACGTTTCTATCCAAGCGCACAACTTGCGCCTCCTTCACATTTATACGAGTACATCTCGTCATGCCCAATTATTCATACTTGATCTTCTTTCAAAATCTGGTCCAGTCACGTTTTTCTTGGTCTACCTATTTCACGTACACGTATACTTGGTTAGTCATTCTTTCATAATTCATTCTCTCCACATGTCTAACCCATCATTAAGCTTTATTCATTTTATTTACAACTTTCATTTCATCAATGTTTTAATTTTAGATGCCTACTTTCCTTCTTTCCTACATTGAAACTCCACATTTTTTTCTTAGTGCACGCGTCTATACATAATTAATGTTACTATTATCATTCTTTTGCTAAGTTCAAGTTTCACTTCCACACGTCAAGGTGGGCACCAACACACAATCATGTATTATGATTTTTACTTTAGCGTGTGTCCTAGTAGGACGTGCTGATGATGTTGACATCGCTATATTCGTTTTAGTCGAATTCTGTGTTTCTCTTCGTTCGGGGTCATCAATTTAGCGGGATGCTTAATTTGATACGTCGTGATGATTTTGATTTGTTTCGTATTTAAAATAAAATACGTCGATTCAGGAATGCGAAAAAGTGAGAGTGAATAATCAATAAATAGTAAACAGAAATGAATGGTCAAGCGAATAATAACAAGTGCTCTTTATTAATCGATAAGTAGGTATATATAGAATTTCAGAACGGGGCGCGTAAATGCGTCCGCGGTATATCTCGATCTCACTCCTGCGCGTGCTGAGGTGGTCGCAGACGCTGCGGATAATGCAGTGGGTAGAATATTTATTGTCGAAATGGCGAGACGGCGTGATATGTTCTCTTTCTACCGTGGAATGCGATGTAAATATTATTTGCGTGTAAACAGTATTGACGTTCTGGTATGTGACATTTGTACATATCCAGAGGTTGATTCATCGGTCATTGACCCTGCATGTTGACAATATTTTAGGGACGTGGGTATTCCCTACATTACTACTTATGACATGGAACAATCAATAAATGGCAAAGAATGATTTGGAATGGTTTTTTTTCTCTTTTATGGATTAAAATATTGAGGAAAAGTATTGTAAAGAATGTGGAACCTTTTCTTTAAATTAAAGAAGTAATATTAGTTAAAAAATAGTTAAATTAAAATATCTCTGAACACTTAAAATATAATAAAGATATGAGAACGGATAGCAAGGTACGCATTTATAAGACCTGTGTGCGAGCTATCCTCACATATGGCATCGAAGCGAGGGCGGACACTGTCAGGACAAAAAGTATGCTAAGGACAACGGAAATGAGAATTCTACGCGCTATTGCTGGGAAGACTTTGCGTGATCGTGTAAGGAACACCACAATCCGAGAGGTCTGTGAGGTCCAAGATGTGGTCAGATGGGAACAACAGCGTCGACGATACTGGTACCTACATGTACAGAGAATAAATTCCACAAGAATTCCATACAAAGCTCTGCATGGGGTGCCGGATGGACGGCGTCCGCCAGGGAAACCCCTGAAATGATGGAAAGATAGCTGGAGCTCAGCATCACAGGACAATCCTACAGTAACAGACTCTTGAAAGTCTATAGAAAGTCTATGAAGAAGAAGAAAACTTAAAATAGATGATAAAATATCTCAGAATCCTTAAAATAGATGATAAAATATCTCGAAATCCTTAAAATAGATGACATAAAAATGGTATAGTGAAAAGCTAACAGATCATCTTGATCAAAAAGAAAAATGTTAAAAAATAGACAACATTCTACAAAATTACGAACACCATCAAACTAAATTTTCAGTCATATCAATACTTGAGTCCGCCAAAACTAGTAGTAACTGAGGCTGGATTGTAAACAGAGATGGTTGATAGATAAAAGTGATCCTCTGCTATGGGGTAATGACTAAGAAAAAGAAGATCTACATAAATTTAAAAAAATATAATATTACCATAAAGATGATTAAAAAGGTGACGATGATATGAAAAATGGTAAAATAGAAGGGTCCCAAGGTTTTTGAAGACAACTGGTCCCAGTAAAGTGCCCTGAGGGACTCCAAATTCCCGACGCCCAACACCTCTTACTAATGAGGCAATTTGTTTTCCGATCTAATCTGTTTCCGAATAATGAATTTATTACGCTTTCACCGGCCACTTTTTGCGAGGCCATTTTTATTCCAAAGTGGTGCTATAAATTATTTCACGCGATAACATAACGCAGGTTCCTTTTTTGTAGATGCGGAATGATTCTGATAAATTTTATGTTTACCGTTTTGTACCGCGTTGTTTTCTTTCAAATTATATTAGAAAAATATCGAGATCATATTGCCATATCGGTATCTAGCGTAGTTGAGTTATTTGATTCGTGTTTTCAACCCGAATGATTCAGATACAATTTCTTACAGTGACCAAAAGAAATATTCCAGATAAGGGGAAAACATATAAACGGCACTCGGTGGAAATAGCTAATAAAATTAAAATGCAAAACATTCATTTTATCCGTGCATTCATTTCTGATGTCTTCATTCCGTCTTCTTTCAAACATTGACACTTTACAATTTTTTCTTAGTGTACGAATCTCCAAACAATAAATCTTACACATATTCAAGAGAATTGCCAAGTCCAAATATAAACAGTAATTAGAAATATAAATTGACAAATAAGCAACAATTGTCAAGCTGATACAAATAATTCCCAATATTAAAGAAAGCACATAACGTTTTTTTTTTCAATATCATCTGAAATGTTCGAAAATGTCAATCAATATCCGAGACCCTGTTCAAAAATGACAGCCCATATAACAAAGAAAAAGTATTTAGCAAGTAATTTGTATTTATAACCAGTGTAAATAGATCAATGAAAACCTTGAAACCGGTAGGGTATACCGTCACAAAAAAGTGGAATAAACAGTGTTTGATAAAAATAAATTACAATGTCTTTAAACCTCCACAACGTTAATGCCTTAACTATAAACAACAGATCAATATTTCTGTATCTCGAATAGTTGTCACGAATATAAAACCATATTTTTGGATGTTGGATTGGATGTCGCTTCCTCATCAATTATTCTTCAGCATTCCAGTATATTTAGAAGTAACTTTGTAGCCACAGGTAAAAACCACAGTCACGCCAGAAGAGATGTCTTAAACATTTATTATGGACTTTCTCTACCATTTGAGAGTAAATAAGTTACCCCAGAAAAGGATAAATGGTTATTGTAATTTATTTTTAACAAACACTGTTTATTCCACTTTTTTATGACGGTATAACCCTACCGGTTTCAAGGCTTTCACCTCATCTTCAGGGGAGCGCAAACAAGACTAAATGCTGTTCGAACTGGTACCGATATAGACACTTCAACGGTTGGAGGCGGGAGGGGTGAGGGGAAGGCTAGGTATTATTTCGGCCAAGAGCGGGGAGATTTTGGGGAAATAACTATTCAACAGATGCTCTGATCGGTATATTGACTTAGAAATTTCTAGGGCCTCCAATCTGTCCAATCTATTTCCGTTGTCGCTAATATGTAAGAATTTGGCATCATTGATAGAAAAAGTATGATTCTCACGGTGACAATGATTAGCCATTTCAGAATAAATTAGAGGATTTGTTAAGGCAGATTGGTGTTCACGAAATCTCTTTTCAAAAGATCTTCCTGTCTTTCCTATATAGAAATTATCACAGTCAGCACATAAAAGTTTATACACACCGCTGTTGTTAAGTATTCCATTTTTGCCTTTCCCATTAAATAAGAGTTTCCGGAGATTAAAGTTAGTGTAAAAAGCTGGCTTTATGTGACTTTGAATATTTTTGGTTATTTCATTTGATATATTTTTTATAAATAGGACTTTGCTCCATTTATAGGTATGCTTATGAAGTGTCTATATCGGTACCAGTTTGAACAGCATTTAGTCTTGTTTGCGCTCCCCTGAAGATGAGGTGAAAGCCTTGAAACCGGTAGGGTTATACCGTCATAAAAAAGTGGAATAAACAGTGTTTGTTAAAAATAAATTACAATGTCTTTAAACCTCCACAACGTTAATGCCTTAACTATAAACAACATAAATGGTTATCTTAACTCGATAAGAAATGCACTGTCGGTGGTGTTGGTGTTGCTGCATCAGTAAGTGTCCTCTGCGGTGACATCATCAAAAATTACACCAGCGCTAAAATTTGCAAGCCGATTTGTGATAGGCAATATATAATATTATATTATAGTGACATATATTACCTCAACACATCTAGAAGAAATCTTGTATGATAAAGACACGATACTTTAACTGATTTCAATACTTCTACATACTCATTTAAGAGGGTTTTTCCTCAAATATCTTGAATCAGTAAAAATACTATGCGTATCCAGAAAGTAAGTGTACTGAGGCTCTCACGACCGGATGGATTTTATTTTCGACATGTTGGCTACACTTCCGTGTAGCCTGACCCTTCCCCTCCGCAACAAGACCGGTTCGAGGTCAGTACGTTGAGAAGTGTCGACGCGACAACACGTTTCGTGAAAAATGTCAATCCAATCTCCCGCCAAGTACGAAATACGCGGCGTTATCCGTTATCTCGTTTGGAAGAGAAAACCTCCGGTTGAGGTTTATAATGAGGTGAAAACTGCATATGGTGATAAAGCTATGAATCGTAGGAGTGTGTACAAGTGGTGTCGCGAGTTTAAAAACGGTCACGTCACACCTCTTCACCCTGCGCCAAAAAGCTCAAAACCACAATTTCAGCCAAGAAAATCGTGGCATCCGTGTTTTGGGACTGTCAAGGCATAATTTTAATTGAATATATGCCTCAAGGGGAGACCATCAACTCTGCAAGATACTGTGAGACCCTAAAAAAAATGCGGAGGGCGATTCAGAACAAGAGGAGTCTGCCTGCTGCACGACAATGCCAGACCACACACGGCCAATGCCACGAAGGAACTGTTCGCCTCGTTTAAATGGGATATCCTAAACCATCCCGCGCATTCCCCTGACCTAACACCTTCAGATTACTATCTCTTTACCTCCCTGAAGCTGCACAAGGGTGGAAAAAGGTTTTCAACCGACGAGGAGGTAAAGGAGGAGGTGGAGAAATGGACGGAGGGGTTGGCGGGAAACTACTTCGAGAAAGGCATCAAAAAGTTGATACCCCGCTTCACCACCTGCATTGAGAGGAATGGCGACTATGTCGAAAAATAGCTTACATATGTACTACGGTAACCACGTAATTTTTTTGTTTAAATAAAAAAAATTGTAACCTACAAAAATTCAGTACACTTACTTTCTGGATATGCCTCGTATATAGGAAATTTCTCTTTAATTATATTAGGGTTATGAAGACGGTAGACAATTTCCAGCTCCAATTCCGACTAGTGACTTCAAATATTTTAAATGTTCGATTCCAACTCCAATTAAACTAGATACCATGCTAGTCATATATTATACTTTAATACGTGGTGTAACTACACTTAAATACGTGGTGTAACTACACTTAAATGTAGTTTTTTTAGAAATAATGCCTTCAGGGATTCGTCGCATCATATTACAAACTAGATACCATGCTAGTCATATATTATACTTTAATACGTGGTGTAACTACACTTAAATACGTGGTGTAACTACACTTAAATGTAGTTTTTTTAGAAATAATGCCTTCAGGGATTCGTCGCATCATATTACAAACTAGATACCATGCTAGTCATATATAATATTATACTTTAATACGTGGTGTAACTACACTTAAATACGTGGTGTAACTCACTTAAATACGTGGTGTAACTACACTTTAATGTAGTTTTTTTTAGAAATAATGCCTTCAGGGATTCATCGCATCATACTACACGCTATTAGTATTAAATTGTAAATCATTCATAATTTTACTATGTAATTTTTGTATCAAATAAGTTAAAAAAAAAGTTAAAATTTGAAGTCGGAGTCGAATTTAGAATATCATCTACCGACCCCGACTTCACGTCAACAAACTTGTTCCACGTCTCCAACTCCTGACTCCGACTTCGCAACTCTAGAATATATACTATCACGTCCCACGGTTAAAAGTTAACTGGATGCTGAAAACATCGTTTAATTGACAAAGCGTTTAACGAAAACGAGCAATTACATCACCTGTCAGGATATTTTTATCTCTGCTAACGAAAAATTGGATTCGATTTTTACTAAAAATCAAATTAACGCGTCTATATATTTTTATTTTGTTGAATCGTTCACTGTACAAACGTTTTTATCCAGTTCAACGGTTTTATTCATTAGCTAAATTGTATTAATAAACTTAATTCAACACAATTTTTTTTGCAATGTTATACAGATGACCTTCGTGACCTAGTTGGTAATATGTCTGTCTCCCAGCCTCGAGGCTGCGGGTTCATATCCCGTTGGAACCTGAATAAAAAAAAGTTTTTTCAGTCACTTAACATCTTTTTTTTTTAACCTGGCGAGTTTATTGTCATGTGGCAATCTTTTCCAACCAACCAGAAATATGTTTTTATAATAGGCCCTAAGTGTAAACCAGACTGGAATCCTATTTTTAAAAATCTGGGTTCCAGCGGGGATCGAACCCGCAGCCTCCGGATCGGCAGACAAGTGTCTTACCACCAGGTCACGGAGGTCGTCTGGTTGGTCAGAAGATGTTACCACTTGGCAATACGCCCGCCAGATGGCACTGTATAGAATGAAAGTGTAATACAATACAATACAACGATTCCATAGAAGATAAAATGTCCATATTATCTGTATTACAAGGGTAATAGCCTGTTCTGAGACAGCTGGCTTATACTCACGAGATTAATGTATAAACACATTAAAAGAGCGATTTTTTTAAGTAGTATAAATATGTTAAAAATTTTGAAAGAAGTTTTTATTTCGTAAGATAAAAATAGAATAATTGTAAAATAAAAATAGAATAATTGTAAGATAAATAAAGAATAATTGAAATATAAAAATAGAATAATAATTGTGAATAAGTATGAAATTGTAATACAAAAAGAAGACATGAATTACTTGAGGGTTTAAATGTAACAACTTCATCTGTGGCTAGAATATAGAAAGAGATAGGGAAGAAAACTTGTAGATGAACCAGGAAACACGCTAGGTCACTAAATGAAAATAAAAGTATAAAAAGCACATGGGAAATTAAAATTAAGTTAGCTTAAAATTATAAAATTAAGTTTGCTTATAATCATAAAATTAAGTTAGCTTATAAATATAAAATTAAGTTAACTTATAATCATAAAATTAAGTTAGCTTATAATCATAAAATTAAGTTAGCTTATAATTATAAAATTAAGTTAACTTATAATCATAAAATTCTTAAGTTATAAATTTGTATATAGATATAGTCTTTGGGTAATGTTTGTATTCCATATATGGTATGCCTTTATTAAAAAATAGCTTTTTGTGTTACTGTTAGAAATACGACAACGATGGAGCAAGACTTATGTTATGTTAATTTGCAGTTGGTTTCAGAGCCTTATTCCGTCAAAAGTAATGGACATTATGAAAAATGAAGAGGGTATTATTGTTATGCACGCGCCTTTGGAGTGATATTTATTAATTAAGTACCTCAGTAGCCAATTTCAATGAACCACGATGATTATTTATTATTAGATATTTTCTTTCAACCAACCAAAAAGCAGTCTTCCATTGATTTATTTGTGGATACACCATAAGACAGAGTACTGATTAGGGGTAGTATCTTTAACGCTTACAACGACGTTTAGTAAATTCTTTAAGGGTGGAAAACAGGCTGCTAGGACATTGCCTGTAAGGCTAGGGAGGGAGGATAGGGTGGGTTTAGCATAAATTCTCGCCAAACGAAGATTTACTGAGCCTGCTGGAACGTATCGCCTCTTTTGGGTGCGTCTCGCAATACAGAGGGGGTTTTAGTTTATTTTCGGCCAATTTAAACACACACGCATACCGGCACAGACATTATAAATAAATTTATTTGAAATACTGGGATGTGTGTTAAGCCATATTTTGTTCCACTACTCTTTCATTGTTTTCAGTAAAACCTTGCAGGTGGAATTCTATTTGACAATCCCTTCTTCTTCTACTTTTTGATCTTTACAGAGCAATCATGACTATAAGACATGATCTTGCGAGCAAATTGACCGCACTGTGAACAATAAGCTTCCATTTTTCTCGGTCAGTAATATTCCTTCAATATGTTACTCCTGAAGTGAGCTGTTGGGTGTATTACTTTACTAGGTCTGCCCATTGCGTTGGTGATCAGAAACCTCTTTTTTTTGCCTCGAATCACCAGTCTCTCCATTGTATCTTCCTGTCTGACAATACGACCAAAGTAGCTGAGGATTTGCTGTATAATTGAAGACAAATGCAGTTTGATTCGTGTCTTTCGACCAATCAGGAACATGTTACATACACCTTTTTTTTGGAACGAGATAGAACATAAAATAAATGATACTTTTAAATGTGGATACTTTGTAGGAAGAACACTTTTGTCTTTCTCACAAATTGGATGGGTTTGATAATCATCAGAAACAAGGATTTGCTACATATGTTAGATATGATGATCATTTAATGGATTTGCTACATATGTTAGATATAATGATCCTTTAATGGATTTGCTACATATGTTAGACATAATGATCATTTAAAATAATAAATTATTTTTCATTATTAAAAGGCAATTTTTTTATTAAAATACACTAAAATCCATGTTTATACCCAGCATAGACAACATTAAAGACCTGGATGTCGTGTTTCACAGTAATCTCGCATTTGGTCCTCAAATAGGACTTATGTGCATTTCAAAATTCTAGGATATTTTAAGAGAATCTTGTCTGAAAACCAAACGGCGCTCCAAACTCAAAACAATTATACATTCGTAGCAAACTAGAAGGCCATGCTTGCATTTGGAGCTCGCTGAAGGCACAAAACTCATTAATGGTGAATAAGGTACATAAGAAATATCTACTACTAGTTGCAACCCGTGAAATATTCACAGAAGTAAAACAAATTCTATATTTATGAAAATATATATTCATAAATATAGAATTTGTTTTTATATATCATTTATACATCGTCCCCTTTTACACCGGTTCAAAAATTATTAGCTAGATATTTAAAATTCATTCACTTATCACGGACCCACTGAGATTCAAATTTCGAATTACTTTCGCAGGTAATCTAAGTATTACTCTCTCGCTCTCTTGTATTCAAAATTCAATTCTCGTATTATTTCTTTGATGACAACCATCGTATGTATTTTGGCCTATTTATACTATGATATCTTTATATGGCGGCAATCCATTTATCCATTTTTGTAATTTGGCTGCAATCCATTTATATAATTAGGCGGTAATCCGTTTATCCTACTCAGTTTTGCAGGACACGCATGGATATAATTCCTTGAGCGAGCGAAAAAAACTTTGTCTTCTGGTATACTATAAGTTGCCAGACTCATTCGAGTAGTGCTGAGCTATCCAGCATTACTACAAAGATTAGCGTTAAATGTCCCTAACAATTACACTACACTACGCCGGCAAGAACTGTTCTCAATCCCATACGCATGAACGGGGCCTACCCAGCCGCTATGCCTGTTGGAAGGGTCTTAACTCTTTTGAACGCGACTGCTTCAGATATTGACATATTTCATATCACATTATTAAAAGAAATATAAAATTACCTTCCAAGACTGGGGACGTTAGATAGCACTTATAAACTTATTTAATATAGACTTTCGAATATTTTTCTTTAAATATGCGTAGTATTTTTGTATTTGAAATTTTCATTGTAATTGAGCCGCCTTTTTGTGAAATAAAACAAATAAAAGCAATTACATATAATATTTTTAGCCTTAATATTGTTTCGATGTACATCTTCGCTTCCCATTTATGTAAATTTTGCGAATATAAATTAAAAACACTATTTAGAAATGAAGCAAATTCCAATATTTCTAACGTTTGAAAGCACTCGTGAACTTTTTTTTTAATTAAACAACTTAATATATTGTACAAATATTTGTCAAGACTATAATTATATACAAATTTATTACTAATCTTATTTATATATTATAATTTATGAACTTACTTAATCTTATTTTCCTACATTTCATTTTATTTTTATTTTTTATAATCTTAATATATAATTTCTTAGAAATAATTAACACTTACATACTACTTATAACTAGATAACAATTATTACAACTATTTATTTAGCAAGAACACGTCCACTCGTTCAGACTACTTGTATTGAATTAAAATTTGATTATTTTTCTTTTAAATCTTCTTCTCCCTGGCTCCATCCCACCCAACTCACTGTCTGCGAAGACTGTTGGGGTCAGCTCTCCTCTTCTTCAGGTTGTATGCTCTTCTGTCCCGGACTACGTCCTCCAGGCCGTGCCTCTGCATCAGGTTATCTTTATGCACCACCCATGAATTCTTTGGTCTTCCTTTCGTTGTTATTCGAGGAAGATCCATGGAGATTGCCTGGTTCACAATGTGATCGGGTGCTCTGCGTCCAACGTGCCCATACCATCTCAATCGCCTCTCTTATTATTTTTCTTTTAAATATTTTTAACCTGTTCACCGCGTTAAAAATTAAATTCCACGAATCCTGTGCGCGGCACAATTTCAGCGTTTTTTAATTTCTAAGTTTAAACACATATTTTGTTTAGAACCACTGATATTTGATTACAACACCAAGTAAACATGACACTTAAGTAATTTTCTGATAATAAATAATAGTCATTACTCTTAAGGAGACTCATTAAATAAAGGAGATAAACTTAACATTACGTAAAATAAACAAAGGAATGCTACGATCAAATCAATGCTTCATGACACTCACCCAATCAAATGCATATAGCACAAGTAATGTTTATTTACGTAAGAGAGACTTAGTAATGTTTATTTACGTAAGAGAGACTCATCGCAGGACTCGATCCGCGAGATAGGTCGTTAATGCTGGAAATATTGAGAAACCAAAAAAATTCGGCGCTCTGTTTATTCAACAATATCTCATAAACTAATATATTATTTGACAAGGTTTTCAAAGATATCACTAGAATAAAGATTATTTTAAATTTTAATTCAATTTTTATTCCGGTTTTGTGTCATTTTTTTTTTAAGTATTTGTGATTTGAAACTTGGATTGTCGTCAGATCACAGGCGTTTGTGCTCTCCGCGGGGAACAGGTTAATACATACACAGAGAAATACCTCCCCTTTTCTAATAACGTTGAAAAAAAAAACCACTTGCACTCAGTTTCCATTGTATCGCTACAGTAGTTTCGATTTATCTAAACTTGAAGCTGGTCCTGTCGAAAAAGTTCCCCAGCCATATATCACGGAGAGGCTCTGTTTAGCGTCGCCTGTACGGAAAGTGATAATGAATGACGAATTTCGGAAATAATGCGAGAGCAAAATAATATTACGGGCATACACCCCTCCCTGGACCCTGGGCCCTGGGCCCTGGGTCGGGCGGAAGCGCTAATTTATATTGTAAAGGAAGCGTTCTGAATAAAATTAGCAGGAAGTGTTGTAAAACATCAGTTCCTCTTATGCCTTATTCCACGTTTATTAATTCTTTGGGGCAAAGAGTTTCAGATCGAATTGGAAGGCAAATAAAATTGAAAGGAATATAAAATTACAATATTCCTAAAAAGAAAAAAAAGATTTTTTGTAAAAATATTTCGTACTGATTCTTGAGATGGTTTGGGCACATTGAGATAATAAATAGCGATAGACTTATGAAACAAATATGTCTGAAATCAGTGAATAGCAAGAAAGTAAAAAGTTTGACAGTTTGACAATGCTTTTCTAAAGTAAAACAGGCCTATCACTTTAATTTAAGTTTATTGTGCTCATTTTTTTAACAAAGTCAATGGGATACTAATTAGTATACATATGATAGTCAAATCGGATGGTATCAAAATCTGCAAATTGAAGGGAATATTAAATTAATATATTACAAAAAAAGAAAAAAGATTTTTTGTAAAAAATATTTCGTATGGATTTTTTGTAAAAAATATTTCGTATGGATTCTCGAGATGGTTTGGACACATTGGGAATACAATAAGCAGGAAGTGTTGTAAAACATCAGTTCCTTTTATGCCTTATTCCACGTTTATTAATTCTTTGGGGCAAAGAGTTTCAGATCGAATTGGAAGGCAAATAAAATTGAAAGGAATATAAAATTACAATATTCCTAAAAAGAAAAAAAAGATTTTTTGTAAAAATATTTCGTACTGATTCTTGAGAAGGTTTGGACACATTGAGATAATAAATAGCGATAGGCTTAAGAAACAAATATGTCTAAAATCAGTGGATATCAAGAGAGTAAAAAGTTTGACAGTTTGACAATGCTTTTCTTAAGTAAAACAGGCATATCACTTTAGTTTAAGTTTTTAATGAAGTCAATAGGATACTAACAAGTATAAGGAGTCAAATCGGACGGTATCAAAATCTGTAAAGATGATAGTCTGCAATAGTATTTTGGTATCAACTTTGATTTATAGGAGCGAAACGTGGACGTGGAAAAAGAATGAGAGGTTTCGAATGAATACTGTAGAAATGCATGCGTTGAGAAGAATACATGAAGTGACAATGTATTATGGAATATGGAATGAAATAATAAGGGATGGAAGTGAACTTAAAGAGGTGTCGAATGAATACTGTAAAAATTAGAAAAAGAGGTGTCGAATGAATACTGTAAAAACTTGAGAGGTATTGAATGAATACTGTAGAAATGCATGCGTTTAGGAAGTACACGAAGTGACAATGTATTATGGAATTAAATAATAAGGGATGAAAGTGAACTTAAAGGCTGATGTCTTTAAGAAGATGAACAAGAGTACGCTGAAACGGTTTCGGCATATGGAACAAATGAATGAAAAAATACTATCAAAATAGATATGTAGTGCAGCGTGGACGAAAAGTGAGAATAAGACAGAAAAAAGTATGGTTGGATCAAATTAATGATATTCTGAAAGAAGGAATCGTAGCAAGTCAGAGAAATAGTAGAACTTGTGTGAAAAAATATATGGATATAGAAGAGGCTTAGTATGTGAAGGGAGATAGAAAAGTATAGTGCTCTGTCCTTTCTACCTACCCCAAAAAGAAGATTGTGTGATGGTATGTATTATTTTCACATTTTCTACAGCATACCTATGTTATATATTAATCTCTTTTCAGTATTTTTCCATGTCCACGTTTCACTTCCATATATAATTTTTTTATTGACGAACAAATTTTGATAGTGTCTGGTTTGAGTTTATATGTTTCTAGTTGTTTGAGTAATTTTAAATAAATTAAAATCGTTTTCCAAACGGGGAATTTTATTTTTCATTTTTTTTCGTACATCGCCATCGCCAGGAATCGAACCCGAAACCTCTATTTGAAATTCAACGTCTTACCCAAATACTATAACGCTCTTCATCCCATCCGTATTATTAATGAAGATATGTTGCTGAGTTTGTTGCACGAATGCATCAAAAGAATGAGAGAATGAATCAATTAACCAAGATTTTACTTTGACTATGGAAAAAATGTTTTTGAATTTTCCTCGAGTGTTTTAAAGCTAATCGCAGACTTGACAAAGACACCAGACTATGTTGATGGTGCTCGTTGTGTCTCCCCATAATGAGAGTCCTTGTGGAGGAATTAGGGGGATAGGGAGGTTTTTCAGCAAACTTCTCGAGGATTTGCAAGATAAGGGAAGTTGATATCTCTGGTAGGGGTGTTTTAATTTATGATAGTTAAACAGTGCAGTTATTTTGAACTTTTTAACACAGCATAAATATTAATAAGCAATTTTAACCCGATGCATTTTTGAACTGAAAAATAAGAAAATTCACTAAGTAATTACTTTGTTATTTATTTAAACGGTAAAATAAGCTGTTAACACAAAAATTAAATATTGATTACAAGTTAGAAGAGTTATAAAGACATAAATAAATAAAAAATATAAGAATTGTATGAGATGTATTGATGTGGTGAAATTTTTGTGACAAAATAGAAAAGTCTGGCACTTTATCCTCTCTGCCTCCATTAATAGGGAAACGGTTTGTTAGTAAAATACAAACCCTCTATTAGGTGAACCCAAAACAGTAAAAAAAGCAAACCTTTATACATTTTTTTAAATTTTCATCGACGGTACAAAATTATTAAAAAAAGTAGTTTGTGCTTTATTTACAATATTTGTAAAAAAATCTTAAAATGAGAAAAGATGAAATAAAATAATTGATTATAATTCAATTCAACAAAACCTGAACCAATAAATTTTCCTTTGGGTTTTTTATAATTTCATGAATCATTATTTTCAATCGATAATCTATCCATTGACTAGATCTCACCTAAAAAGCACAGCGTGTGCTAAAATATACATAAAAATAATATCACATATAATCGATCGGCTTTAGGATCTACACGTATTAGCCATGGAATATGCGGTTTATCATTGTACGAGCATGAAACACAAATGCGTTTAAAGCGGTACCAACACTCGCACACGTATTCGGCGCTAGCTAATTTTGCCACCAGATAAGCTCTTTTACTAGACAAGGAAACTTGTAATTTATTTTTTATGTTATCATTAAAGTTCGCATTCAAAACCCCCGCGTACAAGTCAGGCATCTTACCTGCTATGCCACGGATGTTGTTAATCAAAACCACATATGTTATAGCCTCAGGCAGAGATTCAATTTATAAAACCTCACTGGTTTTATTATTTGCCTATAATATTCAAAGCCAGAGCCTTGCCATAAAAAAAATTATGCAAATCATATTTAGCCAAATCCTTCAAAGCTAAAATTTACATACTCGTATATACATATACATACTTTCACGTAATTTCCGACAAAAAATCCTCTATTGATTCCTATCTCGGAACGAGTGGACTTGTTCTTGCTAAATAGTTCGTTGTAAGAATTGTTATCTAGTTATAAGTAGTTTGCAGGTGTTAATTATTTCTAAGAAATACTTGTATATACATATACATACTTTCACTTAATTTCTGACAAAAGATCCTTCATTGATTCCTATCTCGGAACGAGTGGACTTGTTCTTGCTAAATAATTCGTTGTAAGAATTGTTATCTAGTTATAAGTTGTTTGCAGGTGTTAATTATTTCTAAGAAATCATATATTAAGATTATGAAACCCTACCGGTTTCAAGGCTTTCCCCTCATTATCAGGGAAGCACAAACAAGACTGAATTATGTTCAAACTGGTATCAACATACACGCTTCTAACGATAAACATTCGTTGGGCTGAGGACTGTGGGTGGAGGAGGGAGAAGACAACCTCAGCGAGCAGTGACGAGATTTTTTGGAATATATGTGTTTGCCAGATGTTCCCCCCGATGCACTGCCATAGAAATTTCTAGGTCCTCTAATCCGTCCAATTTATTTTAGTTACTAATAATATGTAAGAATTTGGTGTCATCTGTCAAAAAACCGTATATTTTCTGTAAAGAAAAACCATCCAGTCCTTAATTCGAAAATTTATCGTTAGAAGCGTGTATGTCGGTACCAGTTCGAACATAATTCAGTCTTGTTTGTGCTCCCTGATGATGAAGTGAAAGCCTTGAAACCGGTAGGGTTATACCGTTAAAAAGTGAACTAAAGAGTTTTTGATAAAACAAATTAAAATCACATTTATATTCAATATCAATACCCAAACTACCTCAGAGTGTTTTTTTTTCATTTTACTCAACACATTTACTGCCTTGAGTTCACTTTCAACCCTTTTCAATTCATTTCGTATTCTGTTATACTTCTTATATTCTTTTTCCATAGACATATATATTTTTTTACCATCACGACAAGAATGTGACTAGTTAAGTTTCTATTCCTAGCAATATTCATGAATGTTGCAGACACTTAGACTTTGAGAGCAAACGAGATACGTAGAATAGATGCATTTGAAATGTAGTGTTTCTTTGGAAAGGGTTGATAGTATAAAGTACCTCGGAGTTTACGTTGATCAGTTCCTTCGTTGGGAGGTCCATATTAACACTTTGAGCACAACAATCAGAAAACTAGGATACATATTCCGTATGATTCGAAATGTGCTCAGTTAAAATATTCTTAAAAGTATATACTTCGCCTTATGTCAGTCGGCACTTTCCTACGGTATATCAGTTTGAGGGGGATGTACCTTAACCCAAAAACACATATTGCAGGTTTCCCAAAAATTTATTGTGAAAATAATCAATAAACTTCCTGCTCGGTATCCCACGGCGGAGCTTTTCAGAGAGTATCGAGTTCTAAACATAGCCAATTTGCATCTCAAATCCATTCTCTGGCACTACCATCGAGATGAAGGGAAGATGCAGACTCAGCAAAGACACATGACACGCATGGCAACTGATGAAATGTTCACCATCCCTAGAGTTAAAACCTCTTTTGTCCAAAGGCAATATGCTTATTTGGCTCCCATGACGTATAATAGCGTGCCGAAATCAATAAAGACAAAGGAAGGAAAACCATTTAGACAGTCGATCGGAGCGTGGTTGTTATTGTGACAGGATTTCGAGTACTTGGACTTTCAGGATGAATGATGTGTGGAAATGTCGTGTGGAAAAGATTTGTGTGGGCTCTTGAGTATGGGTTTCTTCTTGTTGTTTTGATTTTTGTGGTTTTGTATTTGTGTTTCTGTATATTTTTGTGTTAATTTTTGTTCTTATGATTGTGTGCGGTATATTATGGGATGAACAGGTTTGGTCTTTCTGGAGTGATGATGTGTGAAGAGTTTGATTCCGCATGATGTTTCCAGTTGTAATTGAGTGTCACTGTTTGTCAGGTTGATGAGAACGTGCAACGGGGTTTTGTTTTTGTGTAATCAAAAATCGGAAAGAAGTATCGATTTATTTTTTCATGCTAAATATCCTCAGTGAGATACAGGCAAAATCCTAGTTTACTGGGGATACGACAAATGAAAGGCGACAAACCTAGATCCATTTAAATAATGTATGTCCAAATTAAATAACCTGTTGTTTTTTTTCGCAAATTATGTATATTTCTTGTCATGTGTAATATTAAATAAATAAATAAATAAAAGTAAAAGTGCTGGAGAAGGATGTTACAAATTCAATTCAAATTCAATGTCAATGTCACTGTTTATCAGGTTGATGGGAATGTGCGACGGGAATGTTTTACATTATCCAAAATCGGAAAGAAGTATTGATTTATTTTTTCACGCTATATGTGCTCAGTGAGATACAGGCAAAAGCCTAGTTTACTTGGGACACGACAAATGAAAGGTAACAAACCCAGATCCATTAAAATTGTGCGTCCAAATTAAATTACCTGCTACTTTTTCGCTAATTGTGTATATTTCTTGTCATGTGTAAAATAAAAAAATAAATAAAATGGACATCAAAGCGAACTAACACCTCAATTCTCGAAGAACTGAGAATCATCGACAGATTGTCGACAATATGCCTTCAATGAGTCCTCCAATTGTTTGGGTCAATTGCTCGTGGTCAAGGGGACGAGACAGTTTGGAGAGGAAGAAGACGCACAAGAGAAAGAGTTCTAATGCGTTGGATTGACCAAGTGAGAGTTGCAATTGGACAGTCCTTAACAACTACCATTCAAGACGCGAAGTGTAGGGATGGATGGAGAGGAGCCATCAGAGGCTGTCAAGGGAGTCACCATGCTCAGTTATGAGCTACACGACAGGATGGATATGGGATATTTTTTTCTACAGACACGTTTCACTCCCATACTTCAAAAAAGTTTTTAAAATACTATTGTGAATAAACAATAACAGATTGTGATACTGTCCTTTTTGAGTTTTATTGAATATTACTTTTTATTCAAAATAATAAAAATAAACATATCAGTATAAATATTGAAAAGTGGATTTGGCGAGGTTTAATTTAAACAGGCTTATATTATTTTCAAAAGACTTCTCAATGCGCCAAATACAGAGGAATATAGACGTTGAGATTGTATGGTTTTGAATCCATTGCCCATGATATTAGAGTTGATTTTGCAACGTAGTAGTATTTTAATCGATTTAACTACAGGTTAACTACAATATATACCAGGAAGTCGATTTCATTAATCCAGTGTGTGAGAATTACATGTTAACATATATGTGAGAGTTTATACAAGGTGATCATAAGTTATTGATTTAAATAATTTTATTCGTTAAAAGCTACAATTGTTTTGTATTTTATAACACTTTTTTTACATACCTGAGGGTTTAATTGACATGAGAAAATATCTTACAACTAAACAGAAATATGTCAAAGAGATCTTAATTAAAACCAAGCCGGGCATCAAACGAAAGACTGGCATAAAACAAATCCATCTCAGAATGAATGCTCTTCTTCATCCTTCTCAACACATTAGCCTTAAATTCACAAACATCCTTAATCCCTTTATTCCGTATTCTGTCGTACACTGAAAACTAATTTTTTCAGCATTTATTCAGCTTTTTCAGTATTTTTCCACAACCCTGTTTGACTCTTAAAAGTTCAACTTGGTATTGAATTATTGTTGTGGGCGATCTTAACAGATTTTGATAGTGTCTGGCTAGAGTTTATACATGTTTTTGTAAGTCTTTCTTCATTCATTCGTTCTACATACCCAAACCATTCAAGAGTGCTATTTTTCATCTTACTTAACACATCAGTTTTAAGTTAACATTCATTCTTCATAAATTCATTCAGTTTTTTTTGTCATACATTGTCACTCCATGTATTCTTCTCAATGCACTCATTTCAACAGCATTTATTTGACTTCTTTCAGTCTTTTTCCACGTCCGCGTTTCTCTTCGATATGTTAAATTAGGTATTTAAATACTTTTGTGGACCCTAATCCTAGTAGATTTTGATACTATTCGGTTCAAGTAATCCTAGTAGATTTTGATACTATTTGATACTATTCGGATACATATTTTGTTAGTCTTTTGTCATTCATTCGTTATACATACCCAAACCATGTAACAGTGCTCTTCTTCATATTACTCAACAAACCAGCCTCAAGTTCACATTCCTCTCGAATGACTTTATTCCGTATTCAGTCATGCATTGTCACCTCATGCGTTCTTCTCAGTGCACGCATTTCCTCAGTATTAACTTGTCTTTTTTTACATCTTCGTTTTACTCCCATACATTAAAGTAGGTTCTAAAACACTGTTGTGTACAGTCTTAGCAGATTTTGATTCTGTTTGGTTCAAGTAGAAATGTTTTAGTGCTTCATTAACTTTGTTTTCAATTGCTACACGCCTTTCCATATCTCTCGTAAATCTTTCATCATCTGACAAAAAAACTATCCAAATAGAATAATTACTTAATTTGCTTAAATCTTTCACTGTTCACCCATATATCGTATTTACTTTTTTTTATCAGCATGACTAGATTTTGCAACATGTGTTCTTAGATTGTCTTCTTCGCATCACTCATATAATTTACATTTCAAACTCTGCTTTTTATTATCTTTATTAGCGAACACATCCATGTTATTAGCAAACAGTAATCCGTACACATTCCCATTCGACATTTGAATACACCCGTAAATATCAGAACTCTTCAATGTGTTTTAATAAGAATTGAATAAGTCTATTTGTATGCCACCTGTAAATATCAGAACTCTTCAATGTGTTTTCATAAGAATTGAATACGTCTATTTGTATGTCACCTGAAATATAAGAACTCTTCAATGTGTTTTAATAAGAATTGAATACGTCTATTATGTACGTATGAATTGAATACGTCTATTTGTATGTCACCTGGAAATATTATATAAGAAATCTTCAATGTGTTTTAATAAGAAATGAATATGTCTATTTTGAGAACATATTTTTGATCACACAGTAATTTTTAATACCTCGCCAGATTGGATTGAAAAGAAATTGGTAAAAATATTTTAATATACTCGGGGGTAAATCTAAACGTAATTCATATTTCAGTTATTTTTTCAGTCTGTGTACCGAGTGCCTCGTTTCATATATGAGAGGGAATTCATAGGAATAAAAAACAAATTAAAAAATTCATATAATTTTTTGTTTCAACGTGGGAAGAGTATACATATTAGTTCTGGAACACAAAGTTTATTCTGCTGGAATGAAGGACTAATTTTTTACTATTTATTTTAAATATATTTTATGAAAATTATATTTATTCAGCGTGGAAAATACACGGACTAAGTGGTGTGTTTTAATAAATCTAGGTATGAAATGGGATACAAACAAAAAAAATGTTTCGTCTAGTTTTCTTCCGATATAAATGAATTTAGTCAAATTTAAACTACGAGTATATTGGTATATGTTATAATAAAATTACACGTTAAATTAAATTTTGACGTTGTTTTATTAAATTGGGGGGTGTTAGGGGTGATGGCAAACAACACCTAGCCAACCCAAATGTCAACCTCACCTGCACGCGGTATCCCCTGCAAGATAACTAACAAGGCTCTGGCGACTGAGTATCAACACTATAACCGTAAAATCTGCCCAGGAAGAAATGTCTGTGCCAGTTTCCCTAGGAACGAAACCTTGAAATCCCCATGTCAACCCGCATTTGGACAGCGTGACATGAAACTACTACCAGTAGTGTCCAAATTACCCCCAAATGGACAACACCAAGAAAAGATAAAACCTCCTCCGGTTATCAACCAGACATCGGCTATAGCAGCGGTCGACAAAGGGAGACAACGATTCCGACACGGAGAAAAGATGAAGGCCGTAAACGAAACTCGACCCTGGCAATGGATAATATAAGACAGGGGTAAAGTGGATGCAGTGTGTCCAAGATAGGGAGTTGTGGAAGACCGAAGGGGAGGGCTTTATTCAGGGATGGATCCAAAACGGCTGAAGAAGATAATTAAATTTTGACGTTGAAGTGGCGAGGGGATCCTCGACTGCAAGGCCCTTAAACGACGAATTAAATTACATATTTTTTTTGACTTCAAGAGGTATAAGTTTGTATGAAGAAAATTGACTCAAGAACCTCAAATTTGAGCGAGAGATGGTGAAATGGGGAGAATCTCTGTATCAAGATGTGACATTACAGGTGTGGTCGTATTGTGGATTTAGAATCGGTGTCATCAGTAGCGTAGCGTCTATAGATGCTGTGGTAGTGCAGCATCCCCTAATGGTAAAATGTAGTTTACGTAAATAAGAAACAATATTATTTCATTTTAGAAAAAAATTAGTACGCAAAATAATATTTGTAAAATTAGTATTATTTTAGCGCAGAAATTATCTAAATATCAACAGCCTTTCTCCATTCAAAAATCAAGCCACACCACTGGTATCCACAGTCCTAAAAAAAATACAGCCAACCCCAAAGCTCCCATAAAAAATATACTATCGGCGGCAGGGGTTTAATGGTTAGCATTCACGTTTAGTGAGAGGGATTCCTAAGTTTGAATCCTGGCGGATTAAATTCCTGAATGGTTTTATGCTTAGACCATTTTACATATAAACTTATGTTTTTCCTGTAGCTTTTATTAAGCTCATCATAATTTTTTAAAGATATAAGCTAGAGAAAATATAGCGCTATGTACAATTGCAACAGTTTAGACATGCCAATCGTTTTGGCGGTTTTATCTCCTTATTATCGAAACTTTGGGTTTTATCTGTCAAGAATTTGTACTTGCTTAAGTGCAACAGTATGCAGAAAATACTCAATCCCAAGAGATAAACTATTGATTCGTTATGACTAATTTCAGATTAGCATAATTTTCATCGCCCAATTTGAGTCGCGTAATTACGTTACATATGCTTTCATACAAAATTGTATTGGAGCCAGATTACTGCGTGAATTGAGTTATAACTCACTACCACTCAATATCGTTTTATGACGAATGTTGTATTTGCAACTTTACTACGTATCATAATTGAGGCACGACTGGATTTTAATCGATTGTGCTGCCTAACCCCAATGCACATTGTGCCATTTTCATATCTAGGTAGTAGGAAAAGAAGACACAACGCTATATTTTACCATACACACACCGTTTGCCTTCTTATTTCCAGTAACATGTCAGGCCCCCCTACATTGAATATCACCTGAGAGTAGGCACCTTTGTCCCCGGCAGCCCGAAAAAGATCCTCAACGCTCCTTATATCAGTCCAATCACATACAGACTTGCCTCCTGCAAACACCTCTTCGACCCTCTATTTTGCCTTGGATGATCAGGTGAAGTAATTTGTCCTTTGCTCCTCTAAGTACAATACATGACTCAAATAGGACACCTTTCGAATTTTAATATACTCGTAAGTCAGCAACTCTTTATCAACTTTGACTCTTTGAAGAACCCTTGTGTTGCTCACAATATCCGTCCAGAGTATCCGTAGCATTCTCCGGTGCATCCACATTTCGAATGCTTCCAGTCGGTTCATACTACCAACTTTGAGGGCCCATGATTCCACTCCATGCAATAACACTGACCAAACGTAGCATTTGACTAACAGTTTGCCTATTCTACATAAATATATCTTTTCATTCCACTCCTATCATTTTTCAGATTTTCTACGCTGCCTTCTTTCGAAATATCATTTATTCAATCCCACCATACTTTTTTTTATCTTTTTCTATTAAACCTTTCACTCACATTTACACCATGTTTTGCCAGCCTTTCTTCATTCGTTCATTCGTTCTAAATACCCAAACCATCTAAAAGTGCTTTTCTTCATCTTACTCAACACATCAGCTTTAAGTGAATTCATCCCAAATCACTTTATTCCGTATTAAGTTATACAATGTCACTCCACGTATTCTTTTCAGTGCACGCATTTCTACAACATTCGTTTGACTCCTTTCAGTCATTTTATATATCCCCGTTTCACTGCCATTCGTCAAAGCAGGTACTAAAATACTGTAGTCGGTTTGAATGTATATTTATTTATTTAAACTCCATTTATTAATTTATTTTTCAGGTCCTTTGTACATTACAGGTTTCCTTAATTCGTACAAGGACCAAACGTAACAAGTACCAAAAAAATAAAACATGTATAAAACAGTTCAACATTTTAAGACTTATAAAAACTGTTGTAAAAATGTATATGTTACACTAAAAACGATATCAAAGTATAGCCTGTAAGATAATATAAAAAGATGTAATTATTTCAAGTACTACACTAAATTCAAGAGATTTTTCCTGAAGGAGCTGAGTGACACATGAAACACGTCTATATGAGGACACACACGGTTAAATAGTGTAATTGCTCTACCTACCGGCATCTCTAAAGGCAGGTTGGTTCAACTTGTAGGTTGATCGAACAATATATGGGAGCGTTGTATCAAATGATTATCCGTATATATTTCCGTGGCCTATTGACTTTGTTTCCTATCGCTACACGCCATTCGATATCCCTTGTAATATTTCTATCATTAAAATAACACCCAAATAGAAGATTTCATCAATTTGATAAAAAAATTTACAGTTCATTCATATATTGCATTTATTTTTCCCTTTCTTTTCTATCTCTATGACTTTGGATTTCGCAACATTCATTCTCAGATCTCCTTTTTGCTCTTCTCGTACAATGTATAATACGTTACTAATACGTTACTAAATTCAAGAGATTTTTCCTGAAGAGACAAGGAGACCACAGAAGCCATTCAATGCTACATTAAGACGGCGATCAATGTCATGGTAAGAATGAATGAAAGGGATAGAATGAACACAACGGACACTGACACAGGGAATAATGCCGAGGACTGAAGGTCACATCGGAAGGCCAGAGAGCCGGCCATCCCGACTGAGTTTACTGCGATTCCTCAGTCGTAAGGCAAATGCCGGGATAGGTTCCATAAAAGACGTGCGCAGACGCATTCTTATCTATCCCATACACTGCAACACTGGGACAAAAGCACAAAATGTAGAGTAAACACAAGGAAAAAAATAAAATAAATAAATCAAATCGTGCTGATAAGCCTTGTATGTAATAAACAAGGCGGCCAAAGTCAACTCACTCAAAAAAAAATACGTTACTAATGAAACTATAGGTTTCATCCTCATTGCTACCTAACACTACCTTATCACACTACCAGGTACATTTTTGTTTGCTTACCATCAGGGCTTTAGTTTGAGAACTTCGAGTACATGTTGTGATCTACCGTTAGGCAACGTTAGCAATTATATTTTCACAGAAAAAAAAAATTGGACACCCTCCTTTTCCTTTCTCCGCATATGTTTGTTTCCACCCTCATGCACCCTGCCGTTGTCATCCCCGAATCAATGAATCACATTGTCCCATTCGATTAAAAATTCTTTTCAATATAAATTCACATTTGTCTATTGTATCAGGAGTCCGGATAGTCCCTTGTCTATGGTACCCTTTTTACGGTCCGTAATGTCAGAGTCGGAGTTAGTTTTACATTGCCTTGTTTCTTTAATTTCGAATTAGAGCACCCTTAAGGGGAGTCTGCTATTTATTAGGTGCTTTATAAACTGTCCTATCAGCTATAATAAATAAAAACGCTTAAAATAGCACCGTTCAGAGAACAGACATTCCTATTGAATGTTGAAGGTGATAAAAATACAGAGAAATCATAGAAATTGTATGTGAGGTGTATGAAGAAGAGTAGATTGATGTGTATTGATGTAAAATAAGTGATAGATGTCTAGCGCCCTGCCTACCCTAAAAAGAAAATGGCGTGATGATATGTACGTATTTTCGTTGAACTATGTAATAAACAAAGGGTGTCCAAATAAGAAGGCCAGATTTAGTTTTTGCTGTCTGCTTGATGATTCGAGTTCTTGGATCAGCTAAAACTTGTAGGCATGCAGATCTAGATCTTTAGCGAAAATTTGCTGTAAGGTGCTTCTTGAAACATCTAATTCTTGTGAACGATGGCGAATTGTTGTCCCTGGCCCTGGGGTTTCAGTAACACTTTCTCTCACTGCGTCTATGTTTTCAAGTAAACGCCCACTACGAAGACGCACAAGTGACTTATCGTCCAGAATCAAATCAGTTTTAAATTTTGTTTTAATTAACCCCTCATTATTTCGACCAAAAATACACTGAAGTTTACGAACGGTTTCAGCAAAACTTTTCCCATTCCTATAACGAGTTTTAATAATAATAACACGTTGTTCTTTTATCTAATATTCCATATTTACTAATCGTAAGATTGACAGATGGCAGATATGAAATTTTTAGAGCTGCCAACTTTATAAAAAAAAATGGGGCGAAATTTAAATCAGACGCTCTTACAGGAACACCTAACGTATAATAATTATTTTACCCTCGAAAGAATTTTCAATTATTCTTTCAGGATATATTTTTAAATTTGTACAGTTGTTTGCTTTTTTCCAGAATTACCAGTACATCCACTCAAATCTAGAACTGATCCTGTCCGATTGAAACAATGGTGCACTCCCAAGGGGAACCCTCGGGTTCCTCTTCCATCTGTATTTTTCAATATCATTGAAAGCATTTGGTGCTGTGTACACAGACTCAGTTCCACTCCACACATCCCATATGGCCCGAGTAATCCATTATTTTTGACTTATCTGCCATATTCAATTAATTAAAACAATCAGTAATGTATTAAACGTTTTTGCATTAACTTTGAGGAACTCCATATTGGAAAATTAAACAAAAAAAAATGTTATTTCACTAATAACATGAATAATACACCGTTACACGTGTCTCTACCTAATATCCCGAGGTTTTCTTCAGGTAGAACGATCCCGGTTTGTTATGAGAGTAGTGCTTATTATATCAGACTTCTGTCGTGTTAATATGAACCACCAACATTGGACGCGGGTAAGTTGCTGGACCGTGTTTTGCCTTGTCCTAAATCCAAATTGTTCATGAGGGAATGTATTGTTGGATTCGTGATGGAACGCTAGCATTGAGGCAATCCCCCTTTCAAAGATCTTGCAAACACCTAGGAAAAGGTTGATGGACCTGTAGCTAGTTGGATGGTCAGTAGGTTTATTTGGTTTCTGGATTGGAACACTATGGATTTTTTTTCAAATATTCGGATAATAACCATTAAAGAGTGAGGCATTTGTTATTTTAGTAAGGATTTTTTTTATTTAAGTGTTAAGAAAGATATTGTGTATATTGTCAGAACCGAGGGCTTTTAATGTTTTTAGTCAATCAATAATAGGATCAATTTCGGATGGAGTACAAAGTTGCACCTCGTCTTGGTTGGCCAGGAAGTAAGCAAAGCGGATGTGAGTCCTTGATGGCTTTGTTAACCTCAGAATATCCAAAGTCGAAAGTGAATGTGTACGTGTGTTCGTAAGACTCCGTTAAGGTATAAGTCTTGGCTATGCCAAAAAAAGACAACCCTGAGACTGCCCTCAATCCCAATGTAAAGTACACTGGGAGGTTATCAGACAAGAAGGCTTCTAGAACAGTCATACCAGAGGTGTTGGGATAGTTTTTGACAGCAACAATGTCCAGCATAGAAGGACTACCGATGTTTGTGAAACAGGTATGTTGGTTTTTTACAGTTGTGGTTTTTCATATAATTGTACAACGTCTTGTTAGCTCTGGGTTAGCTCTGAGGCAGTCCAAGTAAAGGTGCTCAGTTAAGGTTAGCTCTCAATCAACTTGTATTAGCTTTCAGGTAATTTGTGTTAGCTCTTAGGGAATTCGTGTTAGTCTGGATTAGCTCTCAGGCAGTTCCAGTAAAGGTGCTTGACATTAAACTTTCCGGTCATGATGATCTTGGGCCTCACAATCCTAATGTACTTTTTCAAAACCGACCAATAACTGGTACAATATGTTGCTACAATGGTAACAATTTTAATTTGCATGCAATAATTTAATAAATAATAATCAATGATTTCTTAAAACTTAGAAAATAAGAAATAACCTTTACCAAATCTCTCTTAATTCAATAAGCCACACAATACCTTAAAAGGGTGAATCCGTTCCCCGTAGGTGGAAGCGTACCCTAGCAACACAGTATTTGCGCTCAGAAAAGAGTAAACCACTTAAAGTTTTAACACTTTATGGACCAAATAAGTCCCCCATCTGCCAACCTGACTCTTCCCTTTATATCTTGCCATTCCTTTGAAATCTCTTCAAAAAGAATTTACATAACATTTCTAACGGAAAAAAATAACGGGCTTATTCCAAGTCACTTATCTAGTTTTGTCGCTACTTTGTCTTATTGCTTGAATTATTTAAGGCAGATGTTGTGAACTTTTTTATATATTTAAGTGCAATATGTGTATTATTCAGTCACACTTCGACTCCCATTTTGAATCCGTAATCTTCGATTTGGAAGACAGGTGTGTCCCCGTAAGAACTAAATCTTTTTAAAAGAGTTCCTATCTGGTCATGTCTAAAGGCTATTTTAAAATCTTTCTGATTAGTTGAAAATATTTCCAATACGCCAATCAACTCATCATATATGATACAAAAAAAGTATATAAATACAAAAAAAACTGAATATTGAACAAAAAACTCTGTGTTATTCCATTTATTATATTCATATCCACTACATGTGTTTCTACCTTCTATCCCGAGTTTCTCTTCAAGCGGAATGATTCCTGTTTATTATTTGAACAGTGCTTACCTCATACTAGTATCATGTTACTTGGAACCTTCTAACCAATGACTTATTGCCCAAGTATCAATCTGGTTTCAGGCCTAAATATAGCAAAACGATGGCACTGTCATATTACGGGAATCAGATAGGGGAAAGGTTACTGCTCTGCTTCTGCTGGATTATTCAAGAGCTTTTGATACTGTCAATACAGATCTCCTGGTCTCTAAACTATCCTTTTTGGGGTTCTCAGAGACTGCATGCCAGTGGCTAAAAAGTTTCCTAACTGGTAGGAGTCAACGAGTTACCACTAGAAACTAGGCTAGACTATGGGTGTTGTCCCCCCCCCCACGAGCCTTAAAAATGGATGCCCCCAAGGGTCAATACTGAGTCCCCTACTCTTTAGCCTATATACATCCGATCTTCCAGATGTGATGAGGAACTGTAGCTACCACATGTATGCGGACGATACTCAACTTTATTATTAATTTGGAAGTGATGAGGTTCAGTCTGCCACTCAACACATAAATGATGACCTCGAGCGGCTGATGATATGGTCTAAAAGGCATGCGCTTCTCTTGAACCCTACGAAATCGGTTATGATTGTTATAGGTACAAGACAACAAGTCGAAAAATTGAACGAGCCTTTGGAAATAAAGATTGGTAACGCGACTGTGCCTACAGAGAGCGTGGTGCGCAATTTAGGTTTGTATATGGAATATGACTTAAGATTCGAGGCTCACGTTAACTAAATTACAATGGACTTTTTCGTGGCTTAAAAATATTTATCGCATCCGTCAAAACCTGTCGATTGAGGCTAGACGTAAAATAATCGACGCGCTCATTATCCCAATAGTCGAGTATGGTGATTGCATCTATGGTCCATGCCTTCTAAAGAGAACCGAAAGGAAATTGCAAAGATTACAAAATGCTTGTTGTAGGTATTGTTTCAACATTTACCCCAGTGGACACATCACCACTTTTTTGAGAGCTTTTAAAATTATTGACATGAATCAATGACGGTTTCTTCACTTAAGCGTACTCATGCATAAAATAACCAGTACAAAAATGCCACTTTATCTCTTCGAAAAACTGAATTGGGCTAGAAACTTTCACGGCTACACGAAACTAGAAGCAGAGAGACTCTTTTACTTATCCCAAACCATAATCGAACACTATTCAAGGGATCCTTCTCATACTCAGCCAGCAAATGCTGGAATGAGTTGCCCCAGGCCTTGAAGGAGAATAGTCATACCTTCAGAGATGCTCTAAAGTGTTATCTTCTGGGTGGTTAATGGGTTTCTCAGTGCTTAATGGGTCTCTTGTTTGCTTTTTTTTTCTTCCTTTTCTCTCTTTTCGCTGGTGGTGAATCGGGGATTGTGCATACGTGTTTGTGCGTTATCTCCTCATTCATTCTTTTAAAACTGCTTAACTATTTCAATGTTTTACTGCCTAACTACAATATTTCAATGTTGTCTCAACTATAGTATTTCATTTCCCATTTGTCATTTTGTAAAATTTGGACTCCTTTGAATCTTTTCTTTTTTTCGTTTTTGCTGACAGTTAACCTGTGGTGGTATATACTGCCATACGTTTTTGTTATTTTTTTTTATTTATTTATTCTTTAATCTAGATATGCGGGGGTGTGGGATGGAAGCCTCCCGATGCCCTCGCGGTTGGGCTCGCCCTACATTGGTGGGGTGTATCTCGGCCGGGGGAATGTTTGTGGGATGAGCCCGGACCTTTTAATGTCTTCTGTCTTGAATATATATATTTTTTGTCATCTATTTATTTTCGGTGTTTTTTTTTATATTCTTGTTCTACATATTCAAGGGTGTGGGCTGAAAAACATCTGGTGTCCCCGTGGCTGGGTTCGCCTTATATTGGTGGGGTGTATCTTGGCCGAGAGGATGTTATTAGATGTGCCTAGGCCTTTTGATAGCTTCTGTATTTAATGTATTATCTGCAATTTATATGTTTTAGAAGTGTTATTTAAATATATTTTGTACATATATAGTAGTAGTTTGTTGCTGTCAATAAACCTATGTTTATTAATTTATTTATTATTTACATGAATATGTACAAATTAAAAAATCATCTGATTGAGTAAGGAAAAACATCACAAAGTCGAGCTGAGTGAACTATGAAAGATGATATGCGTGAATCGTTGGTATATAGAAAATTCTGGTGTCATCAGATTACTCAAAGAGCCCATGCTCAAAAATAAAATTGAATTTATAACACTGACACTGATGACAGCTTACATTTATACTAAATTAAAGTGAAATACATAATACAGTAAGGGATGGGATTTAAAACACCTGCTATAGTGAAGTTATAAAAGTAGTGTTTTTAGTATGTAGGTATTTGGAGATTTGAAAAGTTTCAGTAAATCTACTTGTACATAAAATTTTCCAAGCGTTTTCACCTTTTTGGAAAGTATTGCTCCGTCAAAACTCTTTGAAACAGCTTTCTTTACTGCCTTATTCCCCCAAGTATCGTTATTTCTTTCGAAACTCGAGGGAAAAGGTTCAACTATTTGTGAGTTGTTTGAATTTTGATACTACCTACGATATTTAAGTAATTTACCTGTTTATATAATACAAATAAATATTTCATAAATATTTTCAGCTTCTGTAAAAAAAAACTCAGGACAATTTCAGAATAATTTTTCAGGAAAATGTCAGAATTATTTTTCAGGATAATTTCAGGGCTATTTTTAAAAACCTGATATTTTTTTAGCGTAAAATACTAAACGTAAGACGCTTTACAAAGTGATTTAAAGAGGTTGAAATAAAGTATTATCAACCAGATAATAGTCCACAATAATATTTGTGTATCAACTGTTGTTATTGCGGTAAGAGTTGGAATACTTGGGTTTGTAGAAGGAATTACTTGTAACAAATGAACTTTCTCGTCTATCTGGAGTGATGAAGTATGAGGGGTTTGATTCGAGTAATATATACATATGTAATTGAGTGTCACAGTTTATCGAGTTGATGAGAGAATGCAACGGAATATTGTATAATCAAATATCGGAAAGAAATATCAATTTATTTTTCCATCTCATATGTTTTCAGTAAGATACAGGTAAAAACCTGTTTTACTGGTGACGTGACAAATGAAAGGCAACAAACCCAGATCCATTAAAATTGTGTGTCCACATTAATAAATAACCTTTTGTTTTTTTACAAATTATGTATTTATAAAATTTATTGTCACAAAAAATAAATTAAAATAAAATGCACTTGAATAGAATGCATTAAAATCTGTTAAGAGAATAGAAATGATTTGATATATGGGAGTAAAATAAGAACATCGTAAAATACTGGAAAGAAACGAATTAATGCAATTAATCCTCAGTGAGATACAGGCAAAAGTCTAGTTTACTGGGGATACGACAAATGTAAGGCAACAAACCCAGATCCATTAAAATTGTATGTCCAAATCAAATTACCTGTTGTTTTTCGCAAATTGTGTATATTTCTTGTCATGTGTAATAATAAATAAATAAATTAATAAATGCTACAGGAATCCGTAAACTTTGAAGAATACGTGAGTTCACGATGTATGACAGAATACTGACTAAATTGATTGTAGAGCTGATGAAGTATTGAATTTATACTGTACTATTCTTTTCGCATTAATGTCAAATTGGTGTGATGGGGTGCGGGCAGCTGATTAGACACGGCCTCGTATCATGTGATCAAATGTGTTCAAGTATATTGTTAAATTTTTGTAATAATTTTGACTCGTGTACTTTTTTATGTATTATTTGAAATGATTTGTTGAGTTGATATGTCTTTTCATTTGGTTTTGTTGAATCAGTATAAATTTTTCAAAGATTATTTTATAAATGAAACTTAAATTACTTTTGTTTAGAAATAATTTTGTTAAGTAAATTGTACTGTTGATGACAAATAAAATTAAGTAATAACACAAGAATATGGTCTTAAGGCATGTTGCTTAATTTTTTTAATGATAGAATAAATATGACTAAATTATTCACACCTCCGAATATTAGGCGGGAAAAATATTATTTGAGGAGTAGCACAGCGCGGAGTTTGAACTGGGGACTTTCGGAATGGAAGCACAGTGCATTACCGCGCGGCTTTGCGCCTCAATCATTCCACTAATTAGATTGACTCCCGCAACACATATGTTTCTAACTTCTAATCCCGAGGCTGACCTAAGTATTGCTCTATTAACAAATCCGTGAAAAATCCATTTGAAGAGAGCATCGAGATAGGAGGTAGAAACAAATACAGTGGGGATTAATGCAATTGTAGCGAGATGCTTAACTTGATACGTCGTGATGATTTTGATATGTCTTGTATTTAAAATAAATACAAAACTCAGGAATGCGGATAAAAGTGAGAGTAAATAATCAATGAATGGTCGAGTGAATAATAATGTTTATTTGTCTACAAGTAGGTATTTTATAGTTGTGCGTGAATGCGCCCGCGATATATACTTTGTCTCACTCCTGCGCGTGCCCTAGTAAAGCGGGTAGGATATTTATTTGCCGAAACGGCGAGACAAAGCGATGCGCTCTCCCTCTACCGTGGAATGCAGCGTAAATAATATTTGCGTGTACACAGTGTTGACGTTTCTGGTATGTGACAATTGTAGATGTCCAGAGGTTGATTCATCGGTCGTTGACCCTGTATGTTTGACAATTTATTTAGGGACGTAGGTACCCTACACAATTAATGGAAAAAGAAAATATTTATTTTCAATTATTCTGAAATTATTTTCTTTTGCATGACATGACAATGTCGATTTTAATCATTCATGTTGTTCATTTTTTTATTTATCGCTTTTTTGCAAAACTACTTGGCAGGCTTATTATCATGCGGCATTTTTTTCCAATCAACTTTATAAAAGTAAATAAAAGAATTTATATTCTCAAAAAAAAAATCTTCAAATGACTATTCTCCTTCAAACCTTTATTAATAATATTCTCTAATAAAGTAAAAATAAAAGGGAGATATCATCAATCAAAATAAAAAAAAGAATAGGAGATAGGAAAGAAAAATCAGGAATAAACACGTTTCATTGGATACTTAATTCCAGACTGGTTTTATTGATAGCTTTAAAGTTTTTTAACCCTATTTTTGCATTGTTTAAAAGGGCTACGGAAGATTTTTGATAAGCAACATATAACTCAAAGATTTTTTTTTCTGTGATTTATTAAACATTTCATTGTAAAAACAATTTGGTGGACTTAATGCCAGGCGGCAATCTCTTCCAACCAATCAGACAAAAGTAAACAAAAGAAGTTACATGGTCGCAAAAAATATTCAAATCCTCCAATTTATTCTGAAATGGCTAATCATTGTCACCGTGAAAACCATATATTTTCTATCGATGCCAAATTCTTAGATATCTGTAATAATGGAAACAAATTAGACAGATAAGAGGCTCTAAAAATTCTAAGTCACTGCATCGAGGTGAACATCTGGCAAACACATATATCCCAAGAATCTCTCCGCTGCTTGCCGAGGTTGTTCCATGCCTTCCCCAACTCCAAATCCCCAACTCCAAATCCCCAACTCGAATGTTTACTGTTAGCAGCGTGTATCTCGGTACCAGTTCAAACAGAATTCAGTTTTGATTGTGCTCCCCTGATGATGAGGTGAAAGCCTTGAAAACGATAGGGTTATACCGTTAGAAAAAGTGGAATAAACAGTGTTTGATAAAACAAATTACAATATTCAAATGATTACTCATCTTTATGAAATTTATGAACATATACATAATAAAAGTAAAATTGAAATATCATTAATCAAAGGAAGGAAGGGATGGTGGAGAGGAAAGATAAATCATGAATGAAACATGTTTTATTACTGACAAAAAATTAAGAGTCTTCTTAAAGCATGCCAAGGATGGAGCAAGTCTAATATTGATTTGTTGCTGGTTCCAGAGTCTCACAGCATGCACAGTAAAAGAAACGTTAAAAAAAGAGCGGTGAAATGATATATTGCGATATAAAACGGTCTTGGAGTAAAACTAGTGTTCGTTTAGTATGAATGTTAAATATTTGATTATGCTCGTCGATAAATATCTATTTTTCTTTATGGACTGAAGTTTACGAAACGAAAATTACCTTACAAAGTGCCTTTTCAGAAGAAAAACTATTGAGGAAAATGGATGCAAGATAAAAAAGATGGAAGATTGAGTAAAGGAAAAGGCGTGAAACGGGGGAAAAGGGAGTGAGGCTGTGTCAGAAACAGAGCGATTTCTTATTGGAACAAATCAAAAGAATTTACTTGCCGACCTTCCTGCTGTCGTTCTTTCATGACTATTTGACACGTGCGTTTTGTATACGAGAAATACAATGCAAGAAAGATTGTGAATTATTTTCTTCGTTTTAATATATAACATTACAAATAAATTTTATATTAAAAATTACATTGCCATCTATGAAGTAAAAATTAAAGTTATTAATAGCATAGATCAAATTTTGAAAGAAGCTAATGTAAGAAATAAGGAAAAACATTGTAGCTGTATGAAAGTGGAAGATGTGAACTATGTGTGCCGGGATAATTGGTCCTCTCTGCCCCCTCCAGCAGGAAAACAGCGTGATGGTATTTGTGTATTCACAGCATTAATATGCTTATTTTTTATGAATTAATTTAATTAGTTATGTTTAAATATGATAGAAGAGTTACGAGAATTATCGGATAGTGTATAGCGATAGAGAACAAAGTAAATAGGGCAGTTAATCAGATATGTGAAGTGAAAGATTTGGGGATGAAGTGAAATATTTTCGGGCAAACTCATTATGAATAAACAATAAGCTTAGCATGGATGTAAAGGGGTTAGATCCTTGTGGCACACCCCATCGACCAGTGCTACTCGATCGTAGATATGTTTATAGTACTTATGAAAAAAAATGGCTGTTTTCAATTCGTGAATAAATTTCTTAAGCATAAACCGTTTTGATAAATTCCCCAATCGCGCACAAAGCTTCAGCCTTATCGGCCTTTATATTCATTTTTTGCAAACATTTATTTTTTCCGACATTTATTGATATCAAAGATACGCTTCTTAAGCTGTCACGTACCAAAATATCCATTTTGAGGAAAGCCCACTTTTAAACGAAAATACCCGCAATATAAACAAAAGTAATATATAAATCAAATCTCACGTCTGCAGCTAGAGCCCCTTGTCACTTTTATAAATTCAAAAAGTGTTGAAAATCCTTTCCTTCCTCTTAAGCAGGGGTTCACAAACCATGGCATGTAAACTTTTAGATGTACTCGTATATAATTAAAAGTTATATATACATATATATTTTATTTTTTCTTAGACATTCTCTATTCTGTTTATTAACATATTTTCACCTATTCTGTATAACTAATATTTACCAAAAGCAGGGTTGTGTGCTTTAAGTCAACATTAGTTATACAGAAAGTCAGATTTAAATCAATACAATGTTCATAGTGATTGCCCAATCGGTAAAATGTTAAGCAACAGTTGTACAAACAATTAGTTGAAACCAATTAGATATACTGGCAAATACTACATAAGTATATAAAGTATTCGCCACAGTATCACACCAGTATTTAGAAATATAGTAGCTACTAACTTTGTGCTTTCCTTTATTAATATTAATAACCTGGCATAAACTAAAGTAACCCTGCATCAACATGCGGAAGCTTTCGATTCTGCAAAGCAACTTTCATCTCGTTCTACAAGTGAGCCCATGTGTTTTTTTTTATCTCAAGATCTATCCATAAAATTTTCGAAAAATCAAATTCGTCTTGTTCTTTGTAAGTGTTGATATACTAAAAACAAATCTAAGTTCTTTACCACTATAAAATGAGTGTTTCATAGTTAAGCAAGTTTACCTGGCTAAATTTGGTAATATCTAGTGATAAACATACATATATTGAACTTAAATATACATATTACTGCTCGGTATCCCACGACGGAGCTTTTCAGAGAGTATCAGGTCCTGAACATAGCCAATTTACATCTCAAATCCATTCTCTGGCACTACCATCGAGAGGAAGGGAAGATGCAGACTCAGCAGATACACATGACACGCATGGCAACTAATGAAATGTTCACCATCCCTAGAGTTAAAACCTCTTTTGCCCAAAGACAATATGCTTATTTGGCTCCCATTACATACAATGGCGTGCCGACTTCAATAAAGGTAAAGGTAGGAAAACCATTTAGACAGTCGATCGGAGCGTGGTTGTTATTGCGACAGGATTTTGAGTACTTGGGCTTTCAGGATGAATGACGAGTGGGAAAGATTTGTGTGAGCTCGTGAGTGTGGGTTTCTTCTTCTTGTTTTAATTTTGATTGTTTTTGTATTTGTGTTTCTGTGTATTTTTTGTTTTAATTTTTATTCTTATGATTGTGTGCGGCATATTGTGGGATGAATATTTTTGGTCTTTCTGGAGTGATGATGTGTGAAGAGTTGAATTTCGCAAGATGTTTCCAGTTTTAGATGAGTGTCACTGTTTGTCAGGTTGATGACAGCGTGCAACGGGGTTTTGTTTTTGTGTAATCAAAACTCGGAAAGAAGTATCGATTTATTTTTTCATGCTAAATATCCTCAGTGAGATACGGGCAAAAGTCTAGTTTACCGGGGATACGACAAATGAAAAGCAACAAACCCAGATCCATTAAAATTGTATGTCCAAATCAAATTACCTGTGGTTTTTTCGCAAATTGTGTATATTTCTTGTCATGTGTAATAATAAATGAAATAATTTTAAATTATTTTAAACAATGACTTTGTAATTACTGTTTTATTGTAACTACTGCTTTTTGTATCTCCTGTACATGTTAGTTTAACACAAAATGATGTATTTTTGTTAATAATTTTAAGTACACAAACTTGTCGTATGTGCATTTGTATATAAAAGAATCCCGGCTGCGAGGGTAGTTTGGATGATGAAACAATGTACCATATATTTTTCGGTTGCCTTTTGCGAGACATATTTGATTTACTTAAATTCATATCTTAAGCGCTTCTAATGAATGTTGCCTTTCTTCTTTCTTCGAGGAACTTTTCCACTTTTAGATCGATTGTTAAATGTTTGAAACTTAATCAGTTCAAACTTTAAATTAACTATAATTGTTATATTTTAAATAATATTTATTATATTGGCTCATATAATTGCACAGTGATTTTAATTTGGTGGCACAAATCATCCTAGTTTGAAAGGATTACCTATTTAAAAAAAAATTACCACGGCACATACTACCTCTTATCGAATAATAATAACAAACGGACAATTCACATAGCGCCGTTTAGAGAGAAGACTTCTCAATGGCGATATAAAAGTTTAAGGGCGCTCGTCTCGAAGCTTTCTTTTGGTGAAATGATCCTGGTTAGTAAAGTTGTAAAGTCTTCAAGTTGTAAAGCCTTCATAAATAGCACACCCTTTGCTCATTCATAAACTTTTGTTTAATTTACACCATCATGAATTAAGGCTATTTTCCTTATTCAATGATTCTTCCGACATCGATATCTCGTTAGATAAATTGAGGACTGAACACTTAAATAAAGATTGTAGACATAACTGAGCCCCTTTACAAGAACAACATGAGTATTTTTGTCGTTATATAAATAAATTTAAACAATTATTATTTGTTTCTTATTTGATATAATTGGAAAAACAAATGTAGAATAAATAAACAAACAATTAAAAAAATAAATAAAAACACACACTTAGATGTGATGCGAAATAAAAAATATTTTAAAAACGAGATAAATATTAAAAAGGAGAAAAGTTAAGAACTGGGAGAGAGTAAAAATAACTGTTGAATTATAGAGAACACTAAACGTTTCAGAATAAAAAGGGAATATCAGTCGCCATGAGGTAAATCAAAGTGTAGTAAAATATTCATTTGACCATTTCTATTAACTGTCTTTTTTAACATGATTCATATCTCCTCCCCTGCATTGTAAGCTCGCACTTTTTATTGATGATGCGACATGTTATGCGTCCTCACTAAAGGTAGATCAAGCTGGTCGCAGTCTCAAAACCAATGACGCCAAAATTGAGGCTATTATGTTCCCCCGAAAAGTAAAGGAAATAGTGCCATAGATGTCCTTATTTATCAGTGATTGCCTAGGCGAGTGGCGGGATGCGATTAAATACCTCGGTTTACACCTCAACTGACGACTTACGTGGAAAATATAATCTGAATACCATCAGCCAAGGACAAGGGCCAAAAGAGCATGAAGGCTATCAGTTCGATGTTACACCGACGCAGATTTATTTCATCAAAAAATAAACTCCTTTACTATAAAACCCTTATTTGTCCCATCATGACCTACGCTGCACCCGTTTGGGGTAGTGTGAGCTACACGGATTGTCTGAAGCTTCAGCGAGTGTAGAACAAACCATTAAAGATCTCTTTCAGCCTCCATCTCAACAAATTTCTCCCGACTTCACCTTCAACACCACATCCTCGTTTGGACCGTGAAGTTCCATAAAGCTAACAGAATCACAACAATCGTTGCCCTGGGGGCTTATGAATGTAAGTCTGACCTACCTTTCGGTTATAAGTACATGCTTCTGAAGAATCATCTATTGTCTGACTAGCCCATCTACAGTATGAGTGAGGAGGTCTGAGTGAATGTGATAAAAATGCAAGTATCCTAAACGAGTGGACATGTACATGCTAAATAATTAGTTGTAAGAATTGTTATCTAGTTATAAGTTAGTATGTACTCGTAAGTGTTCACTATTTTGAAGATTTAAAAAAAATGAATTAAATGAACATAGTTATAAAATATCAATGAGATAAGTTCTTGATATATAAATTTGTACATAAGTATAGCCTGTGGTATTTTTTTGTATTAAAGATTACTTTATTAAATGAAATTTAAAACAAAAACGTGATTCCCACTCAAAAATAACTGTAGCACATTGATTCATGCCCACTCTAATGTGATTTTTTAAAAGGTAACCCATCTATTTTTTATAGAGTTGTGCCATCACATTAAAACTTAAAATGCTATTACTCGTATAATAGTTAACCCAAGCCATTAAATTGAAATTTCATTTCTGTTACTATTTTTGATGGTCCATAAATCTCATTAACTGTTCTTAATAAACAAATAATAAAAAAACTAAGTACAGATTTTTTAAAAGTTTGCGAACTCTACTTCAAGATTTCATCCTTTGTTTTCCGGCGTACCCCCTTCTCCTATCCAAGCTCCTCTCAGACACACATAATAACACCTTCCCACCTTTCTTCTTTTACCTTCGTACCTTCTTCGTATTCCTTTCGATCTGTTTGTGTTTCCGCACCATTTCTAGCCCCATCTCCTTTGCATCATCCCACAAACCTCTAAAGAGGTACGCACAGGGACGTCCAATTTTGTTTGTTATATGTAATGTCACACAGGTGGCATATTTAAGGGGTCGGTCTTTCTTCAAATTTTGATATCACATTTTTTTAAATGTTCCGTACTAGCCCGACTATAAGTCGAGATTTTTATTTAAAAAGGCGATACGTAAATATGGGGGTCACCTTATATTCGAGTTTAATTTTTCATAATATTTTAATGGTAAGGGAAATGTTTTTTTCTCCAAAAAGCAGATAAAAAAATAGGTTCACCTTATAATCAGGGTCGCCCTAAAGTCGGGCCAATACGGTTATTTGTTTTGTTCTAACAATTCTGAGAATTGTGATCGCCGTAGTCTTCAACTATCGTTCTTCAGTACAAACAATATCTTATTTGGTGTTGTGTATTTTAAAATGACGCCCCACTGCTTTTAACCTGGTTTCTCCATCAAATGGGTGTTTAGGAACAGTTGTTCTTTAAAGGAGAGATGATGAGGATGATTGTTGATAAGTAAAAACGATTACAATACGATTCTTGTCGCGTGTAGGTATTCATTCTGTTTTGGGAATCGGCGCTAAAGATGTGTAAGCTTTCTCGTTTTATCATGGAATTTTGATAGCGAGTTGAATGACCGATGCATGGACTTTGTTAATTGCTTGTCTTGGATTGTGAAGCTGTGCAAAGGTCGTCACGTGGGTTTAGTGACCGCGCATGCGATCGCCAGGAGCATTCATAACTCCCAGGTGCATTCATAATTCCCACCAGAATTGATCGCAGAAAGCTGTCATCTTCTCAAGCTGTTTTATACACATCATAAACAAACACGGCTCAACTCAAAACTCTTCAATAATCCATTTGATGGTTCTTCTGGCAGTTCATGGAATGCGCAAATACCGTTTCCATCACTACGTCTCAAAGGCGTTAATTTTTTTGTCTATTGCATGCATTGAGTGTCGAGTCCATCACACCTTGTAGAAAAAGAAAAAACGCGACTTTTGACAATCGGGTCTTAGGCTTTTTAGAATTTATCGATCTCTACAGATCACTTCCAGACGATTCATCACTCCCTTGGTCCTCTATCTAGATTCCGCGCATTATCTCCTCAACGCAGGAACCTCTTTCAGAACCTCTTTTATAGTTCAGGTAAACAAACGCATACACATGTTCTGAAACCCATTATTCATCATTTCATAGATTGTTCTATAAGTTGAACCAGCCTACCATTGGAAATTCCGATAGGTAGAGAAAGCAATTACAGTTTTTAACTGTCATTATTTATCGAGTCGCTTTTAAGTACATTCAGGATGGGATTGTGGAAAAGAGTTAAAATAAAATACTAATATATTGTTTATAGTTAAGGCATTAACGTTGTGGAGGTTTAAAGACATTGTAATTTGTTTTATCAAACACTGTTTATTCCACTTTTTGTAACGGTATAACCCTACCAGTTTCAAGGCTGCCTTAAAAAATCCTCCTTAGCAAATCCTCTAATTTATTCTGAAATGGCTAATCATTGTCACCTTGAAAACCAAACTTTTTCTATCGATGATGCCAAATTCTTACATATCAGTAGTGACGGGAATAAATTGGACAGATTAGAGACCGTAGAAATTTCTATGTCAGTACATCGATCCGAACATCTGGTGAACAGTTATATCCCAAAAATCAAACAAAATTTAGTATTGTTTGTGCTCCCCTGAAGATGAGGTGAAAGCCTTGAAACCGGTAGGGTTATACCGTTACAAAAAAAGTGGAATAAACAGTGTTTTATAAAAATAAATTACAATAAAATACTAAAGAAAAAGGGTTCGCATTATTCTTGGCACAACTCTGTTAGCGCACTATTTGGCAAAATAAAATAAAACTTCAATCCAAAGTCAGGTTTGAGCCGTGAGTAGTTCCATCATGCGGCTCTATTGGTTATAACGATGAAAACGCCCTATTTATTTATACGGGCATATGCTGAGAGTTCTCTGAAGATATTGAGTTATATATGAACATTTTATATCTTTGTAGACTTCAAATAAGTTTATTAAAAACTTACATACATACTATCATACCGTTTCTGTGTAAGGAAAATTTGACATTCAGTGCTCTGCGTACCTCGACAGGGGAATGGCGTGATTGTATATATGTGTAATTATATCAAGAAGTGACAGTTGTCAAATAATATTGATAAATAAACAAATGAATATTTATTTATTTATTTAATAAATATATTATTTATAGTCATTGTAATTTATTTTTATCAAACACTGTTTATTCCACTTTTTTGTGACGGTATAACCCTACCGGTTTCAAGGCTTTCACCTCATCTTCAGGGGAGCGCAAACAAGACTTGTTTGCGCAACAGTGTTTGATAAAAATAAATTACAATGTCTTTAAACCTCCACAACGTTAATGCCTTAACTATAAACAACATATTTATAGTCAGTCATTAACACTATAGAGGTTAAAAGACATTGTAATTTATTTTTATCAAACACTGTTTATTCCACTTTATATAACGTTTATAAGATAACCTTACCGGTGTCAAGGTTTTCACCTCATCATCAACAAGTCTTGTTTATGTTCCCTTGATGATGATGTGAAAACCTTGAAACCAGTAGGGTTATACCGTTATATTTAGTGAAATAAACAGTGTTGGATTAAACAAATTATAATAAATAAATAAATATTTATTGATAGCAAATATTATGTACACATTCCGAAATTGCGAACATATCTCAACATTAATAGTAGAAAAAAAATTTAAAAGAGATCCTATCAAAAGGTCTGCGCTCATCTCATAACATTCCTCCGGCCGAGATACACCCCACCAAGAAGTGCACGGCGGTGCGGTAACGCACTCGATTTCCATGCGGAAGGTCATCGGTTCGAACCCCGCGCTGTGCTACTCCCCTCGAACGACTCAGGAAAATTTTTCGCCTAGTGTTTGAGGGTATAATGATATATATTACTACTTCGGTCATATGTATTCTTTTAAAAAAATATGTATGGCAAGTCCGGCCGCGATGACATAAGATGTTTTTCCAACCCACACCCTTGTAATTTGACAATGTTCTTAAACATGTACATAACATAAAATTCCTTGTTTCACTATTTACATTAAAACAAATTACTTTCGTATTTATAATGATATTCAGAAATTTAAAAAAAATCTATCAGTGATCTAAAAATACTTTTGTTCAAAACATACGTAAGAACTTTTTTTTTAGAATATGATAGCTGTCACTACTTGACACTTGGATCAACGTGTAACTACTTGACACTTGGACCAATGTGTCACTACTTAACACTTACTCGTACCATAAACCGACGTACACTACTTGAAACTTTGACCGACGAGAATTATTTATGTTGAATTTATACTAAGTTGCATATACTTCATTTATTACTATTTCGACAGTATTGAGTTAAGGAACATTGTTTTTTTACAAAACGATAGCTGTCACTACTTGACACTTGGACCAACGTGTAACTACTTGACACTTGAACCAATGTCTCACTACTTAACACTTACTCGTACCATAGACCGACGTACACTACTTGAAACTTTGACCGACGAGAATTATTCATGTTGAATTTATATTAAGTTGCATATATTTAATTCATTACTATTTCGGCAGTACTGAGTTAAGGAACATTGTTTTTTTACAATACGATAGCTGTCACTACTTGACACTTGGACCAACGTGTAACTACTTGACACTTGGACCAATGTGTCCTTACTTAACACTTACTCGTACCATAGACCGACGTACAGTACTTGAAACTTTGACCGACGAGAATTATTCATGTTGAATTTATATTAAGTTGCATATATTTAATTTATTACTATTTCGGCAGTACTGAGTTAAGGAACATTGTTTTTTTACAATACAATAGCTGTCACTACTTGACACTTGGACCAACGTGTAACTACTTGACACTTGGACCAATGTCTCATTACTTAACACTTACTCGTACCATAGACCGACGTACACTACTTGAAACTTTGACCGACGAGAATTATTCATGTTGAATTTATATTAAGTTGCATATATTTAATTCATTACTATTTCGGCAGTACTGAGTTAAGGAACATTGTTTTTTTACAATACGATAGCTGTCACTACTTGACACTTGGACCAACGTGTAACTACTTGACACTTGGACCAATGTGTCACTACTTAACACTTACTCGTACCATAGACCGACGTACACTACTTGAAACTTTGACCGACGAGAATTATTCATGTTGAATTTATATAAAGTTGCATATATTTAATTCATTACTATTTCGGTAGTACTGAGTTAAGGAACATTGTTTTTTTACAATACGATAGCTGTCGCTACTTGAAACTTGGACCAACGTGTGACTACTTGACACTTGGACCAATGTGTCACTACTTAACACTTACTCGTACCATAGACTGACGTACACTTTTTGAAACGTTGACCGACGAGAATTATTTATGTTGAATTTATATTAAGTTGCATATATTTAATTTATTACTATTTCGGCAGTACTGTGTTAAGGAACATTGTTTTTTTACAAAACGATAGCTGTCACTACTTGACACTTGGACCAACGTGTAACTACTTGACACTTGGATCAATGTGTCACTACTTAACACTAAATCGTACCATAGACCGACGTACACTACTTGAAACTTTGACCGACGAGAATTATTCATGTTGAATTTATATTAAGTTGCATATATTTAATTTATTACTATATCGGCAGTACTGAGTTAAGGAACATTGTTTTTTTACAATACAATAGCTGTCACTACTTGACACTTGGACCAACGTGTAACTACTTGACACTTGGATCAATGTCTCACTACTTAACACTTACTCGTACCATAGACCGACGTACACTACTTGAAACTTTGACCGACGAGAATTATTCATGTTGAATATACATTAAGTTGCATATATTTAATTTATTACTATTTCGGCAGTACTGAGTTAAGGAACATTGTTTTTTTACAATACGATAGCTGTCACTACTTGAAACTTGGACCAACGTGTGACTACTTGACACTTGGACCAATGTGTCACTACTTAACACTTACTCGTACCATAGACCGACGTACACTATTTGAAACTTTGACCGACGAGAATTATTCATGTTGAATTTATACTAAGTGGCATATACTTCATTTATTACTATTTTGGCAGTATTGAGTTAAGGAACATTGTTTTTTATTAAATAAAAAAAATTACTTATTTCAAAATATATGTTTTTTCACATCATCACATTTTATTTGTGAGTGAAACATGTACTATTCAGAAGTATTCAGAAATGCGTGCACTGAGATGAATACGTATTGTAACGGTTCAGTATAGAAAACGGAATGAAGTGGTTAAAGATATATGTGAACTTTTAACTGATAGCGAATGAGACAGGAGGAGAGATATAGTAAGAACGTTATAAACCTGAAACTCGGAGAAGAACTGCGATGAAAAAGATTTTAGTGATAAAACTGCAGCAAATATTGAAAGATTGAAACATTTGTAGGGAATACCGTCATCCCTGAATATTGTCAACACGCACGGTCAATGACCGACGAACCAACCTTCGCACATGTCCAAAGGTCGCATACCAGAACATTAATATTGTTTACCCGAAAATACTATTTACGTTACATTCCACAGTAGAAAGAGAACGCATCGCGCTGTCTCACCGTTTCCGTCAACAAATTACCTACCCACTATATTATTCGCAACGTCCGCAAACATCTATGCACGCGCAGGAGTGAGATAAAGTATATATTGCGGGTGCATTCACGCACATCTATAAATACCTACTTATCGATAAATAAAGATTATTATTCACTTGACCATTCATTGCTGTTTACTATTCATTGATTGTTCACTCTCACTTTCCGCATTCCTAATCGACGTATTTTATTTTAAATACCAAACAATCATAATCATCACGACGTACCAGTAAAGCATTCCGCTAAACATTCAATAACAACCAAAGAATGCTAATGCCCTCCTTGACTATTCCATTTTTTTATATTCGTATAAGGTAAAAACCTGGAAACTGAGGGCAGGAATTAGAGAAAAGCATTCGAAATGCGGTGCTGGAAACGCATGCTAAAGATATCTTGGATGGGGCGACACACTGATTTATTTATCATTTAACAGCTTTGGATTCAGGACAGGCTATCCACGAATTATGTTTAAACATAAAGTATGCAAAGAGGAGAATTCAGAAAATTTTGTACTTATAGAAAGTGTAAAGGGACAAGGAAGACAGACCAACAATCCGACAGTCTGATCAAGTCAGGAATACAACAGGGTCTTCAGTGGCGGTAAGACTCTAGATGCTTGAAGTAGGGAAAGATGAAGAATCGTCGTGTGTAGAGTTGGACAGATGTGTTAGAGAGATCAGAACTTTTTTGAGAAATCAACCAAGAAGAAGTATTGGGACATTCCAGCATCTCCCCCAACTTGCCTTGTTTCCCACAAACCATTTTGAATAGTGGGATAAATACTTGTTTTGTCAAAGTTTGATCACTTGGGCAGGTGAACTCGGATTCAACAGAGCTGTCTGAATTTCAATTCCCTAGGATGCAATGAAACTATATAAACCGAGTCCAATCCTGTCAGCGTCGTTGTGCATACAATATGCATAGGTGGGGTCTAAAAGAGTAACCCCTTCGCGAGTGTGGATACGTGCATACAATCGAGCACATAATACAGACACACCCCATTTGTACCTTTCAACGGGTCATGTCTGAAGTAAACAAAACTTATTCTGTGGAAATGAACTGTACAGTCAAGAAAAAGTGACAAATGGTTGACTCGTTCAGTACCCAACTACGAAGCTAACTGGGTTTTATATTTTAAGAAATACTTGATGCAAATTGAATATATTTCAAGGCGATTATAATACGTGCAGCACTTCAGCACATTAACACTTTTCAACGGGGCATGTCTGAAGTTAACAAAACTTTTCTGTGGAAATGAACTGTACATTCAAGGAAAAGTTAGAAATGGGTGACTCGTTCAGTACCCAACGACGAAGCTTTGTGGGTTCTTCATTTTAATAAATACCTGATGCAGATTGAATATATTTCAGGGTGGCTAGAAGTGCTGCACATATACTAAACATTAATAAAGACTAAGGCGTCCATTAGCCTGAGAAACCGAACGAGTCACATTATTTTTCGTCTGGTGGGTCGGATTGTCTGACCTAAATGGTTTTTAGGGATTTGATCTACCAAGACCCGCATTTTTTGATCTTCGTAATTTTGAAGCGGTTATGGTAACACCGTTTTTTTTATTAATTCTGTTTTTTTTTTACTCACACAACTATCAGAATAAACGCTCGGTGTGGTAAGGTACAGGCTGCCCGTCTTAAAGAGGTCCTGTATCGCATGATTGACTGTGTATTGTTATTTTTATAAGAATTTTGACGTGTTTATTTTTGCATATTTACGTAAGTGTTTCATTCCTGATTTTTCTATACCTTTTCTCTCCATCATCCCTTCGTTTTCTTTTGATTGATGATATCTCACTTTATATGAAAAACAATGTTCGTGTAATTGTCCGTCTTTGTGGGGTATATGCTCACGTATGTGTTTATGGATTTCGTGGGGATGGATGGTCATTTGAATAATTAATGCGACCACGTAACTTGCTTAATTTACTTTTACCTGGTTGGTTGGAAGAGATTGCCGCCTGGCAATAAACACGCCACATTGTCTTTGCAATAAAAGTGTTAAATAAATATGTGTTGATTGATTTTTTCTTCAACTATTTTATTTGGTCTATTTATACAATTTTTAATTCATGGAATATTTGTCTTTTGTATTGAATTAATTGCGTCTTAACAAATAAACGGTCTTCGAATCCTAGTTGGTAAGATGAATGTCTCCCGATTCGGAGGCTGCAGCTTAAAATCCCACTGGATCCCAGATTAAAAAATATTGCACCAGACTGGAATCTGGTTATCACATAATGCCTCTTTAATATTTTTCTGGTTGGCTAGAAGAGATTGCCACATGGGAATAAGTCCATCAGGTTAGACTGTATACAATGAAAGTGTAATACAATACTTACATATTTAAAATAAAAAAGTTAAATAAATAAATAACTATGTATCTGGATACATCCGAATAGTGGTATCGTCGAAATTTCTCAGTTCTTCAAATAACTTTGAAGATTTTCAGATATCCATCAGGTGTGAATCAAAGACTAAAGCTGTGAGAGATCCGAGAACAAATGTACGAGTATATAAGTTTCGTACTCACCCTGAATCTCCTTTCCTCTCAGAATCCAAGTGACCCTTGGCGTGGGTCTTCCTCCATTGATTACACACTCCAGTCTTACCCTTGACCCTTCAGTCAGGGGACCGAGTATGGTGGCGTTGCTCACTGCGGACCCGGAACCATCCAGCACTCTGATCATGGTAGGCTTCACTGGAAGAAAGAGAAAAGGTTTTTCAGAACATTAATTTCAACGTTCCAACTCAAAAATAGAAGAAATATTTTATTTAAAGTTAAGGCATTAATATTGTGGAGGTTTAAATACATTGTTATTTCTTTTATCAAACACTGTTTAGTCCACTTTATGTAACGGTATAACCCTACCGGTTTCGAAGTTTTCATCACATCACAAACAAGACTGTTTTGTTCGTGCTCCCCTGATGATGATGTTTGAAACCAGTAGGGTTATACCGTTACATAAAGAGGAATAAACTGTATTTGATAAAGCCAAATTACAAAAAAATTAAGAAATCCTATAGAAATTTATGATCTACTGTCGTAGATACATTTGAGGAATTTTGCTATTTAGCTTAGTATTTTCTTAACACTTGCCTTACTGTGCTAAAAAAATCCGCCAGCCACGGCGTTGGAAGCTAAGCGTCCAGTGAAAAATATATGTTTTAAATTAAAATAATGCAAAATCTTCTAGGTTATTATTTGTAATTAGCTATAAAAATCATTTTATTATGTATTAAAACGTTGAATAATGAAATAAAATATAAATCCTGGTCACTCGCTATCCATCACAGGGTGGCAAGTGTTAAAGGATGGAATTGTTACGAAGGATACTGAATGGCGTGTAGCGAAAGAAAAAAACAGTCAATGTGGTACTAAACCAAGTGTTCGGACAGAAGCAAAATCTGCTCGGGTCCACTTTGATGCATTGGAGGGAAACGACAAAAAACCATACAGTACTCTTTTTTTCTTACTAAATACATTTTTAAAGCCCGCATTCATCATTTATTACTTTACTTGGTATTCTGTTATGATTTTTTTTAGTTTTTTTCCAAGTCCAAGTTTTACTTTCATATATCAACATCAGTAAATAAATATTGTTGAAGACTATCATCTAAGCACATTTTGGTATAATCCAGTTCAAGTACTCGTATATAAATGCCCCATTTACTTTCCTGTTGCTTCACGCCGTTTCATATCTTTCTCATCTTTTCCATCACCTGAATTGGGATAAATTTATGAATACTATTGATACAAATGGCCTTTCAAATTGAGCGGTTTTTTAATTCAATTATGAATAAAACTCACCATTTTCTTTGATTTCAAAAAACGTTTTATTGGTCATTGAAGTATAATGTATGACATTTAAACACAAAAAAATAATATCTGCTAAATGCCCATCTCTTGCAGCTCCGCAGATGCCCACTCTTTTGTCAACATTTTCAATGACATTTTGGCATAATTGCGGTTATAACTCACCACTAACGCGAATAATTTCGACCTTCAGCTCAGGAATTGATCGGGGGTCATTCTTATAGACTTGGCTCTTCACGTAACCCCAGAGAAACTAGTCCAACGGTGTCAGATCACATGATCTTGGTGGCCAATCAACATCACCATATCCGGAGAGTATATTACATACAATAATTCTCAATTTAAACGCGTTGTTGTATTGTATACAACTCCATTTTTATAAATGTCATACATAACACTTCTCAAATGTCACAAGACCCAGGTAAATTCGCGACGCCATCTGTGTTTTAACCCAAGAATTAAAAAAAACCGCCCAATTTGAAATAACCTTTATATATTAGGTGCTAACATAAGTTGTGTCCGTTTTATCCCAATTTAAAAATGAGCACCAAAAGTCAACGTTCGACAATTGATTTTTGTTGTTTTCACTTAAAACATGTGGAACCCAAGCGCCGAACTTCTGGACTTTTCCCATTGATTTAAGATGGTGGTATACAGTCATATGACTACAATTCATTTGCTCAGCCAATTCTACGGTGGTTTGAATGGGATCTTCATGAATAATATGGTTTAAGCGGCCCTCGTCGAAGTCCACTTGTCGTCCGGAACGCTCCATGTTTTTCAGGTCGAAATTATTGTCTTTGAAATGCAAAAACCATCGACGAGCTGTCCTTACATTCATAACATCTTTACCGTACACTTCGCAAATATCGCGAGCAGCTTTGGCAGCTTTATTACCTCGATTGAACGCGAACAGAAGGAGGTGTCGAAAATGCTCACATTCGTCTACTTGACATTCCATTTTGAAGGCATGTAATCAAATAAAATAATATATGTAACGTTAAAGCAAACACAATATCTTGTAGAGCAGACATTTTTCTTTCGAATGACGCATAACATTTACCATTTTGTTTTACTTTTGGTCCTCATTTTTAAATTGGTTAAAAACGGACACAACTTATGTTAACACCCAATATTTTCTTTAGTTTAATAAATGTTACTAAGGTTTATTTAATATACAAAGTTTAATTTATTTTTAAATAAATTAATAGAAACGTGAGGTTGGATTTGAATACAGAAATAAATAAACACTTTCATTTGATAAGGAAAAAAAAAAGTTTTAATAGTTCTATATAATTTATTTATATCCTCGGTGACAATGTTTCGCCATACAATGGCCTTGTCAAACAGTTTGACAAAACCATTAGTTGACAAAACAGCTGTCACTGAGTAGATAAAAAGTATGTAACTAACTTATTTTAATTTTACAAAGAAAAAATTGAGTTCTAGGAATAAAAAACTGATAGCATCTCAACTTGCATTTAAGTTTGATTAATTCAAACTTAGTTTTCCATCCCATCAAACTGCTCGAGTTATTTTTCAGCTGTCGAGTTTATTAAACTCCGCTCATGAGTAACCTTTTTTTAAAGCTTGTTATTTCAGCATGTTTTTAAAAATTACATTTATTTTAGGACTAAAGTCTTCGTTGCAGAGTCCAAATAAAAAAAAAAGAGCATGTAAAAGGAAATGTGGCTGCCGTATCCACTTTGTAGTGCGGTGTTGTGCCTGAAATATTATGGCCAGCCCTGTAACGACAGGGGCGGCCCGTGGGCTGGAGAAAATAAATATATCTATCTTGTATACTACTGTGCGAGAATCAGGAATATTTTATTGTTTTTTTCTTATAATTTCCTGTTTTCTATAATTATTTTTTGTTGAATTATTTTATGTATTGTAATTTCCGGAAACGGTGATGTAAACTGGCCACCAAGATCATGTGATCCGTTGGACTATTTTCTCAGGGGTTACGTGAAAAACCAGGTCTATATAGGTAAGTTAGAACCGCAATTATGCCAAAATGTCGTTGAAAATGTTGACAAAAGAGTGGACATTTGGCGGATATTATTTTTTGTGTTTAAATTTTATACATTACACTTTTATGACCGATGAAAAGTTTTTTGAAATCAAAGCAAATTGTGTGTTTTATTCAAGAATTTAAAAAAATAAAATTAAAAAAACCGCTCAATTTGAAAGACCATTTACTTTTTAATTTAATAAATTTAAATCACTAGAAAGTTGTAAATTAGAATATTTAATAAAACATTAATTTGTTATTCCACTAATTCCTAGCCTCAAGCTAAACGTATAGCGGAAATAAGTATTTAGGTCAGACTGTGAATTCGGCCTTGCATTGATACCTCATTCAGGCTGCAATGCAATATGAACAGATTTCGTGTCAAGAGTGCACCGACAGTATTCTCAACAACTTTATATTACACTTTTTATTCCGGGCACACGTCCTGTACTGCTGTGTATATTGTAAACCTGCATCATCCGTTTTATTGAGCTTTTCTGTGTGCATCCCGGTGCATCCAATAGAGACACTGACTGTTCGTGTGTAACGAGGAAACAATGGACCGCTTACACGGATAATATTTCAGGAATCGTGTCATAAAGTTTATAGTCACATGAAAGATGACACTTTGTACAGGCGTTAAGAAAATGTTACTTTTTCTTGTTACTTATCAAAGAATTACTTTAACAAACAATTAATTAAGACTAAGAGAATATAAATTAAATAACCATACCCTGTCTTTTTAGGGGTAGCCGTGGAAGAGAAATTTACAACGCATAATTTACATCGCTTTAAATCAATTAAGTTGAGAGATTAGTTTGTAAAACAAATTAGATAATGACTCAAACGAAAATATGGAACACGTACACGTTTTTTTGTTGTTGTAACGTATGACAGATTTTTGCGTTAAGGAAAATATCGGAGAAATGTTAAATAAAACACAAAAAATCTATGTGTACTTCTTGATCTTCTAAAGAAAGTGTGTAAAATTGTAAGATAAAATTGTGGGAAAAAAGGGAACCCACGAATAATGACATACTACCTTGATCAAAAAGTTTTAGGACCGGCCACCGTGTGGCGCTGTCAGTCACCCGATTGGAATTTTGCTTCAGAAGTGGTCGTGAGTCAGTCGAGGATGACGAACGCAGTGGCAGTCGAAAACTGATGAAAACATCGATAAAATCAAAGAAACGTTGGCCGAAAACCGCAAATTGACCATCAGAGAGCTGGCAGAGGACTTGAACATCGCTTACGGATCGGCTCAAGACATTTTGGTTAGTGATTTGGGCCTCAGACGTGTCGCTGCAAAACTGGTGCCAAAAGATCTCAATTTCATGGAAAAAAAAGGACCGCGTTGAAATCGTCAAATACATGATTTCCATGAGTTTTTGACCAAAAATAACACGACTGCTATCCAGAAGCCTTTGAATTCACCTGATCTGGCTCCTTGCGACTTTTTCCTGTTCAACCGACTTAAAAAACCGCTTCGCGGAACGCGTTACAGCACCCGAGAAGATGTCATGAAAAAATCGAAGACGGCTCTGATGGACATACCGAAAATTGAGTACCAGTGGTGTTTCGAGGATTAGATCAAGCGTTGGCGTAAGTGCGTTGCAGTTGATGGGGAGTACTTTAAAGGGAAGCATATCGATTTTGATGAATAAACTTTTATTTTAGATTTTATGAATAAAGTCCTAAAACTTTTTGATCAAGGTAGTATTAAAAATACAAGAAAGTTAGTAAATGTACAGCACTGGTACGAGCACAAAGACTGTAAAATATGTTAGGTGGATGGCTGTCGCTCAATACTCGGAGATTTCGGTTTACTTTATGCTTTCCTGGTGAAAAATAGCAGAGTGAAGAGATTACTCTTTAGCAGGTAGAAGTTGGTTATCGTAAGCTCCTTTATTCGCCCGTATATACCATCACGACTTGCTAGATACTATGCATCTCGCGCATTCTTCGCTTGCATGGACCGACTGACTTTTCATAGTAACTATTGCGAAGGTCACACGTAACATTACAGCAAGTACATTTTCACATATCATACAAACAAATAAATCCTATATTTTTGGGTGACGCATACGTCTGTTATAGTATATATTAGTGGATTTGAAGGATATGAAGAAAGTGACTGCGGCCATTAAATAAGGTACTTTAACGCATATATATATATATATATATATATATATATATATATATATATATATATATATATATATATATATATATATATATATATATATATATATATATATATATATATATATATATATATATATATATATATATATATATATATATATATATATATATATATATATATATATATATATATATATATATATATATATATATATATATATATATATATATATATATATATATATATATATATATATATATATATATATATATATATATATATATATATATATATATATATATATATGTTTAGGAAAAAATATTTAATAAGAAAATCAAAGAAACCTTCGTAAATTTTGATAAGACCTTTCAAAAGATTGTCTTTAAGTTCTTCCTAAAGCTGTACATGCCACTCATATCTCTAATATTTAGAGAAGCAGACCATTTCACGCCATCACATGATCAGTTAAACATAAGCTCTACCATAAAACCCCATCCAATTGGATTTATTCGGATCAAGTAAGTATTCAAATAATGAAACCTTTTCTGTAAAAAAATAACGTTTTTACTTCTTAGAAATATATCAAAGGGTCTATATGAATATATGACATGCAATATAAAATGGTTCAAACATACGTAATCGTACATCCACATATAGTGTGTCACCCTTCAAGAGGGGAGATATGTGAAGAGCGAACTGTAAGGATCCTCGAATCAAGGGTCTCCTTGACCTCTGTTCATCGCTGTATCCCGTTCAACCCCTCTCGAGGAAATTGTTAATCAATATCATATTTGCAGCCAGCTTGCGATCATTTTCGATTAAACCCTGTTTCAAGGTAAAGTTATATTGATTTTTATTCATTCCCTGTATTCACGAATGTATTACATATTAGATGACATCCTGAAAAATAACTGGATCTCTACTCTTTCCGATTCTGGACTATGCGGGCGTATGTTACTTGGATGTTACAGAAGAACAGCTGGACAAATTGTGTCTAAGATTCATTTTCAACCTACGTAAGTACGATCATATAACTTCATACCAGAAGGCATTGAACTGGTTGAATGTTAGAAATAGACACCAAATTTACATACTGTCACTAGTGTATATTATCCTTAACTATCCCGCCATCCCCTCTTATCTCGCCGAGAATTTTCAGCGTCTTTCCAATCATGGATTAGCGCTACGCTCAAACAGAGATTGTTTATTGGCTTTTCCAGTTCACCGCTCCTCTTTCTTTACGTCGTCCTTTACTGTCCATGCAGTGAGACTCTGGAATCAGTTACAAACCAATATAAAACTCGCTCCGTCCTTGACATGCTTTAAGAAGCGACTGAAAAACCCCTTAAGTCAGTAAAATAACGTGTTTCATTCCTGATTTTTCTTTTCCTTTCTTCTTCACCATCCTTTCCTTTCCTTTTGATTGATGATATCTCACTTTATATGAAAAATAATGTTCGGGTGATTGTCCGTCTTTGTGGGGTTCGTGGGCATGTGCTCACGTATATGTTTATGGATTTCATGGGGATGGAAAGTCATTTGAATGATTTATGCGACCATGTATCATAACTTGCTTCATTTATATTTGTCTGGTTGGTTGGAAGGGATTGCCGCCTGGCAATAATCCCGCCAAATTGTATTTGCAATAAAAGTGTTAAATAAAATAAACAAATACAATGACTTACTTAACTTTGGGGATGAAAAATATAAACTGCTGAATTTTTTTGGAACGATTTTTTAGAAAAAAAAAAAACATGGACAGTCAATATATATTATGAAAGATGGTGGAACGAAGACATCATAAATTTATGCATGGATAAAATAGGCATCTTCTTTAAGATGAAAAAAAAAGCTTTAAGATGGTTTAGACATGTGGAGAGAATGGCGAAAAGTAAAAAAGAACTAAATTTATTTAAGAAAAAAAATTGTTTAAAAGTTTTTATACTGAGAAAAATCTGAATTGCTTGACGATTCCATCAATAATTGAGAAAACTGATGTCATGATTTATTTTCATCATTTTGAAGAAGAAAAAGCGCGTGCATTGAGAATACATGGAGTGATTTATTCTCAATGCCTAAACCATCTTAACGTATGATAGAATATGGAATGAATGTGAACTTAAGACTGATGCATTAAGATGAAGAAGAGTACGTTGAGATGGTTTGGGCATGTGCAACGAATGAATTAAGAAACACTTACAAAACATATATGCAAACGAGAGTAAACGACATGTGAAAAGAAGACCAAGGAAAATACGGTTGGATCAAGGATTACAAGTCAAGATATTCTGAAAGAAGGAAACGTCGAAAATCAGAAAAAATTGTAGAAGTTGTATAGATTTGGAAAAGGCTAACGATATGTGTTGAGAAACGAAAACCTGGCCCTCTGTCTTCTCTGCCTACTCTGGCCGACAAATAGCGTGGTGGTATATACATATGTGTATGATATGTATGTATGATGAACAGTTTCTTTACAGTAGCCAGATTTTAACGTTTTTGCTGTGTTTCTTCAGCACGATGCTTATTGGCTTTCTCTTCAGTCTTTTGCAGTTGTAATACTTGTCGAAAATCACGCTTTCATTAGATTTCCCCGGTACGATACTTATTGACTTCCTCCTCAGTTGTAACACTTGTCGAAAATCACACTTTCATTGAGTTTCCACAGTGCGGTACTTATTGGCTTCCTCTCCAATCTGTTGCTGTTGTAACACTTGTCTAAAATCATGCTTTCATTGAGTTTCCACAGTGCGGTACTTATTGGCTTCCTCTCCAGTCTGTTGCTGTTGTAACACTTGTCGAAAATCACGCTTTCATTAGATTTCCCCAGTACGATACTTATTGACTTCTTCCTCATTTGTAACACTTGTCGAAAATCACACTTTCATTGAGTTTCCACAGTGCGGTACTTATTGGCTTCCTCTCCAATCTGTTGCTGTTGTAACACTTGTCGAAAATCATGCTTTCATTGAGTTTCCACAGTGCGGTACTTATTGGCTTCCTATCCAGTCTGTTGCTGTTGTAACACTTGTCGAAAATCACGCTTTCATTAGATTTCCCCAGTAAGATACTTAGGGACTTCCTCCTCAGTTGAAACACTTGTCGAAAATTACGCTTTCATTGAGTTTCTACAATGCGATACTTATTGGCTTCCTCTCCAGTCTGTTGCTGTTGTAACACTTGTCAAAAATCATGCTTTCATTGAATTTCTACAACGCGATACTTATTGGCTTCCTCTCTAGTCTCTTTCTATTGTAGCACTCGTCAAAAGTCATGCTTTCGTTGAACTTCTGCAGCGAGACGCCTATTGGTTTCATTTTCGGCCTCTTGCTATTGATTTATTTAATCAATTCACGGTACAAGAGTGCCTTTTATATAACATGAAAACAAATTCACACAAGACAAGTTAATTCAAATACTTAAAATTATTAATAAATTTACAAAAGTTGATCTGAAATTAATATAAAGACAGAATAAAACAGAAGTGTTAATAAGAAAATAACTGTTTATATTAATTTAATATTTATATTTTATTATGTTTACCTATTTGAAATAAAAATATTTATGTACATAACAAAATATTATCAAATTTAGCTAAGTAGTGAACGTACGTAAATGTTGAAGCAATTGTCAAAAATCACGCTTTCGTCGAGCTTCCGCAACTTAATGCTTATTTCCATTAGATTATATTGCAATAAAATGTTAAATAAAATAATGATGTTTTCCAAAAATAAAACCATAACGAAATATATTTAGATATATTTGGCCTGAAAAAACATTAAGGCATATTTGGTCTGAAAAAAACTTTCAGGCATGTTTGGCCTGAAAAAAAAGAACACGCGTAACTAACTATTCATGCGGTGGTTTATATCGGAAGCGAAGGAAATAATCCAGATTTTAGTTTCACTAGCGGCCTCAACCTTAAAGGTATACATTTTTGCGGGGATGAAAATTCTGTTTTTGTCTCAGGAAATTATCAAGGAAACTCTCCATTTGGATACGGATACAGCTTTAGCAGAATCCATTAGTAAAGTGTTTCTCAAATTTATATAAAAAGGGTGTGGTAGTGATATCACTACCACACCCTCTTTTTGATTATTTTATTATTATTCTAGACACACAAGAAAAAATATACTTGATGACCTCCGTGGCCTACTTGATTAGACGCCTGTTTTTCGACTCGGAGGTTGCGGGTTCGATTCCCACTGGAACCAAGATTTTTTTACATTGTTTTCAGGAAGGAAAGATTCAAAGTTGATTAGAAGATTGTCAAAAAGGATTCCAGTCTAGTTTTCACTTAAGGTCTCAATTACATCTTTCTGGTTGATTTGAAGAGATTGCAACATGGCAGTACTCCCTCAAGGTTGTATTGTATTGTATAATATCCTTAACTGTCCCGCAGCACCCTCTTATCTCGCCGAAAATTTTCAGCGCCTTTCCAATCATGGATTAGCGCTACGCTCAAACAGAGATTGTTTATTGGCCTTTCCAGTTCACCGCTCCTCTTTCTTTACATCGTCCTTTACTGTCCATGCAGTGAGACTCTGGCATCAGTTACAAACCAATATAAGACTCGCTCCGTCCTTGGCATGCTTTAAGAAGCGACTGAAAAACTCTTAATTTCTAGTCAGTAAAATAACGTGTTTCATTCCTGATTTTTCTTTTCCTTTCCTCTCCACCATCCTTTCCTTTTGATTGATGATATCTCACTTTATATGAAAAATAATGTTCGGGTGATTGTCCGTCTTTGTGGGGTTCGTGGGCATGTTCTCACGTATATGTTTATGGATTTTGTGGGGATGGATAGTCATTTGAATGATTTATGCGACCACGTAACTTGCTTCATTTACTTTTGTCTGGTTGGTTGGAAGAGATTGCCGCCTGGCAATAAGCCCACCAGATTGTATTGCAATAAAAGTGTTTAATAAATAAATAAATAAAGAAAGTGCTGTACATGATTCGTTCGGGCGCTGCTATAGCTACAAGACGTGGTTAATAATAGCGGGTTCGAGTCCCGAGTTAGAGCGCCTTTGAGGAGACTGCTTTCTAAACAGCGCTATATAAAATTATTATATGAATAAAAAAAAATGAAACATACGAGTACATACGTACGTCCCGCTATTTCACTGTCTGGCTGGGCAGAGAGGATCACCTACACTGACCGAAAAAGTGTGAAGGGAAGTTTTTCTTATCTGACATACATCGTTCGCCTTTTCTTTATCTTCTTCCACAATTTCTCTGAATTTTTTTTATTTCTTATTTTCAAAATAATATTAATTTGATCCAAAGAAAAAAAAACGTATTTATCAAATATCTCTCGTCAATAAATTTGGAACCCTTGGTGTTACGATTACGCTAATAAAATTTCAGAAAACACTGCAATGTCGAATCAGATCTTCTAAAACTTTGACTTCCTTCTTATAAGAACTAAGACGAAACTCAGAAAAGGGGAAAGATTGGGGAAAAAGAGATATGAGAAGGAGACTAGAGCGTTGGCAAACAGAACAAGACTTCAGCCTAATTGAATTTGTGACAAACTTTTAATCAAGTTTTCTATTGATTTCTTCGTGGCAAAGCAGGTAGATGGAATCCATTACAGAGATGAAAAGACATCTTTCTTACTTGTTTCTTAGTTATTTAGTTACTCACTTACATATTAAATCCCCTTCTCTCTTCTTGTTACTGCCAACTTGTGTAAAAGAACAACAACTTTGCATAATTATTTCTGGAATCAGGGAACACAAAATGGGAATTCGATGTACGAGTATATTTTGTTAATCATGGTATTTATAACAAGACCTTTTTCTGTATTTCAATCGAATAAGTAAGTTGACATGACTAACTTTTTGAATTCAATTTGCGATGCAAATAATTCAAGTTTTGTTTATTCACATTATACGAGGCATATCCAGAAACTAAGTGTACTGAATTTTCGTAGGTTACAATTTTTTTTATTTAAACAAAAAAATTACGTGGTTACCGTAGTAAATATGTAAGCTATTTTTCGACATAGTCGCCATTCCTCTCAATGCAGGTGGTGAAGCGGGGTATCAACTTTTTGATGCCTTCCTCGAAGTAGTTTCCCGCCAACCCCTCCGTCCACTTCTCCACCTCCTCATTTACCTCCTCGTCGGTTGAAAACCTTTGTCCACCCATGTGCAGCTTCAGCGAGGTAAAGAGATAGTAATCTGAAGGTGCTAGGTCAGGGGAATGCGCGGGATGGTTCAGGACATCCCATTTAAACGAGGCGAGCAGTTCCTTCGTGGCGTTGGCTATGTGTGGTCTTGCATTGCCGTGCAGCAGGCAGACTCCCTTTGTCAGCATGCCTCTCCTCTTTTTCTGAATCGCCCTCCGCAATTTTTTAGGGTCTCACAGTATCTTGCAGAGTTGATGGTCTCCCCTTGAGGCATATATTCAATTAAAATTATGCCTTGACAGTCCCAAAACATGGATGCCATGATTTTCTTGGCTGAAATTGTGGTTTTGAACTTTTTGGCGGAGGGTGAAGAGGTGTGACGCCACTGTTGAGACTGCCTTTTGGTTTCAGGCGTGTAGTATGCAACCCAAGTTTCATCTCCAGTAACGATGGAGCGGAGAAATTCATCTCCATGGAGTTTGCAGCGCCTCAAAAACTCTTGCCTTTTTACAAAATTTCGCACTTGGCGGGAGATTGGGTTGACATTTTTCACGAAACGTGTTGTCGCGTCGACACTTCTCAACGTACTGACTTCGAACCGGTCTCGTTGCTGAGGGGAAGGGTCAGGCTACACGGAAGTGTAGCCAACATGTCGAAAATAAAATCCATCCGGTCGTGAGAGCCTCAGTACACTTACTTTCTGGATACGCATAGTATCTTTATTTGTTTGTTAATCAATACAAGATAACTTAAGTATGTACTTGTGTGTTCTACAAAGTTGTGTTGATGTTCATTAGCATGCTATGCAAGGGTTAAATCCCCATTCATTTATTAATCAACATAAGAAAATACAAAAACAAGCATGTTCTGCAAATATATTTTTTTAAATTTACACTGCATCCTCTTTTGTTTATTATTTCTTCTTCTTCTTCTTAAACTTTCTATAGACTCTCAAGAGTCTGTTACTGCAGGATTATCCTCCTGTGATGCTGAGCTCCAGCTATCTCTCCATCATTTCGGGGGTCTTCCTGACGGACGCCGTCCATCCGGCACCCCATGCAGAGCTATGTATAGAATTCTTGCGGAATTCATTCTCTGTACATGTTGGTACCAGTATCGTCGACGCTGTCGTCCCCATCTGACCACATCTTGAACCTCACAGACCTCTCGGATTGTGGTGTTCCTTACACGATCACGCATGTTTATTATTTGATGAAAGAAAACCCAAATACTAGCATATTCTCCAGATATTTTATTGATTCACATTGGACCCTTATTTGTTTACCAATCAACACAAGAAAATCCAAGGACTAGCATATTTTGCAGAAATTTTGTTGACAAATAGTATCTTCATCAATTCATTAATTACGAGTATATAAGAAAACACAAACACAAATACTAGCATGTTTTGTAGAGCTCTTGTTGATTCACATTGTAACCTCATTTACTAGCATGATTTGTAGAGCTCTTGTTGATTCACATTGAAACCTCATTTGTTTATTAATCAAATACTAGCATGTTTTGTAGAGCTCTTGTTGATTCACATTGTAATCTCATTTACTAGCATGTTTTGTAGAGCTCTTGTTGATTCACATTGTAACCTCATTTGTTTATTAATCAATATAAGAAAATCTAAATACTAACTCATTTTGTAGGGGTTTTGTTGACTTATATATAATATGATCATTAATTTATTATGTAATTCAAGAAAACCCAAATACTAGCATGTCCTGCAGATATTTTGTTGATTCACATTACACCCATATTCGTTTATCAATCAATAAAAGAAAGCCTAAATATTATCATGTTTTCTACATGTTTTGTTGACTTACATAGTATTCTCATTAATTTAAATAAGAAAACCCAAATACTAGCATGTTTTGCAGAGATTTTATTGATTTACATAAAACTTTCATTCGTTGATTGATCAATATAAGAAAACATAAGCACTTTCATGTCTCGCAGATATTTAGTTGATTCACAGTATAACCTCATTTGTGTATTAATTAATATACGAAATTCCAGTTACTATCATGTTCTTTAAAGATCGAGATATTAAGTCCACACGGCATTCGTGTGAAAGATCAACGATTGGATAACACATCTAACTTTAAATACCTGGACAGCATTTTTACACTGAGCCACTCTTCCTGTTATAAAACTAAATTACAAAGTATTCTTTAATATGAATATGTCTCAGCTTAAGATATCTGCATCAAACCAATTCTCAATCATGACTTGGGTTACCTATATGAGGTACATTTGGAGCTTGGAAATGTTCCATCATTTTTTCCTTCACCACATCTTTCAGATCTACTAGAGTGATCATGACATAAATGTTTCGATCCTTTAGTGCTTTGACTTAAAATGTATAATTTATGGTTGTAGAGTCCAAATTGAGGTGGATCAGACATGCGATACGTATTGTCGAACACTAATCCCCATAATGTGTCTTTTACGAGAAAACAAAAAAACAAACAATCAGTTGGTGGGCAGAAGAAGTGAAACTTGACATCCAGTTTAACAGTAGACTATAATTTTATCCTCAATCGAGTATACCACTCTACACCTAAAGCCGAATGTGTTACTAGCACATATCAGAAGATCTACAAAGGTTTCTTTATAGACCGTCATCCCTTAGGAAGTTTTTTTACAGTTTTCAACTAAATATGTTTCTCTAAACATATCCTGAAGCGGAAAAGTGCCTTATCTTATAGCCGCATTCCCTACTTTCTCATTGTACGGCACCGGTTCAAAGGACTGTAGAAATAGGTGTATGGCTGCTGCTCTATGCTCGGAGATTTTGGCTCACGGTGAAAAAGTAGCAGGGTGAAGAGATTCCCCTTTAGCAGGAAGTAGATGGTCGTAAGTAAAAGGCAGTACACAGAGTGAACTGATAATGTATTTTTTGACTTTTGGCGCTTCTTATGTGCGGCCAATCACTCATCGCAAGCGCCTGTTTTCGCCCGTGCATGCCATCATGACTTGCGAAATATCACAATTCTCGCAAGTTTTCGCATGCATGGGCCGGCCGATTTTTAAAACTGTCTCGCGCAATGGCCGCGTATAAGGAACATTTTAGTTACGGACGTGACACAGCACGGACCTAAATAAAGATAAAAATATCATACAAAACATCAAAATATAACCAAGAATCAAAAAATACCAAATAACAAGAAAATATATATCCATCATATTTTAGGTGACGCATACGTCCGATACACTCATATTTTTGCTTAACTTATATATATTTATGTTTTATTTTGTAATATATTATTATCTGTTTATAAAAGCGAGCGAAAGTCCGAAATCGGAGTCCGCTTGAGGTAAGTTGGCTTTCTAAATGGCGCTATATAAATTGCACTTTTATTATTAATATTATTATTTTTATGCTTTTATCTCCAAATAAAGTACATGGAAACACTGGTTTGCAGTAAATTGGCGGGTGACTCAATCTTTGGACTTCGAGAGAGAAGTTTAGATCTGTCTGAGACAAGAGCGAGCTGAAAAGAGATTTCTCAGAAAATTTAATATTCTCTTAGCCTTATCTGTAGATATATAAAAAATAAGTAAAATTATGGTTTGAAAGCTAATTATTTTATTAAATTTAAAATAGCATCTCAAAGAAAACCTTTGTATTATCAGCTCAAAAGTGGATAATCCAATTTATACGTAGGTTGAGAGATGCTCATAAATTAGTTGAAACAATCCGCAGTCGGCGAACGAGCTCATTTATTCAATTCCGGTTTACAAGTGGCAATGTTTCACTGTTTTCCCCCATGGTTTGCGTGCATACACGCGACACATACTCGCGTCGCACACACACATCCAAACAGCCACGAAGAAAACAGGAAAAGGGTAAAACACGCCATGCTGAGCCACGGGAAGTAATTCTTGGTCGCGTGTCTAAGTTTCTAAAAGCTACAACTGCGAACAGTCGCCAAATTGATCCGAAACTTATATTTGATTAGAATTAACTTGTTTGAGGTTTATTTTTTAGACGGAATTCGTGAACAAATATTCAGATTGAGGTAACGAACTAATTTTGTTCGCAAATTGTAATTTAATTAGTTGCGAATAAAATATTTATGGTAAAATAACGAATGAGAGAATAATACCGAGAATAGTTTTGCTTCGGATGAATAAATGGCTCTTGGAGAATAGTGAATATACAGTGTCGGGAGTATTTCTTGAAAAGCAAAGTTAAAGAAAAAAAGCTATGCAGCATGATGGAACCAAAGAAAAGAAAAGCTGCATAATGGAACCAGCCTTGAGATATGGAATCAAAACATGGCACCTGGTGAAAAAATAACGGAATTAAGATAAATTAAGTACAAATCAGATAGCTGCACATAATACCTTTATTGCATTGAACTTGCCTGTGAAATGGAAGAAAAAGTTATTTCTTGTTGATTTTCATTTTTGTTACGTGATATGTTTTAAAACACTTTAAGACCCGATTAAAATTATAACAACCTTTCCCATTGTCCGGTTTGATTTGAGAAATGAAGATTTTTGTAAAGGGTTTACTATAAATGCTTTATCTTTTTAAATAAAAAGAATATTGCATTGAGATTTGTTGAAAATACTTAAGTACAGTACTTGTTCATAAGTAATACACATCGGGCTTAAGAAAGAGACTGTCGTCCATAATCGGCTAGCTTCGTCTTTGTAGAGCGTCGTCTCTGTCATTCATACACGTGTTCCGCCGACAGAGACGACGCTCCACGAAGCCGAAGTAAGCCAATTATGGGCGACAGTCTCTCTCTTAAGCCCAATGTGTATTACTTACCGCCGGGTACTGTAATTTTGTTTATTACAATATTTTTGCCTACACCTTTGTTGAGAGCTACACCACACTCCTCCCACATGTGCCGCGTCTCACTTCTCTTCTTATACTTAGCACATGCGTTGAAAGTTCTGCAGAGTTTTTTTTGTCAGTTGATGGGAAACATATAAAGAACACGTCTAAACATAAAGTTGTCAAAGAGCATGTTTAAACATAAACACATGTTCAGACAAGCTCTTTGATAACCGGTTTGGAGGATTCTGCAAATTTCTTATTCTATTTGGACCACGAGAGAATACTTAGTCTCTAGATTTATATGCCAAAATCTGACACTTTACTGTACATTAATTACGCGGCGTCAGAATCTTCATTAAAAATCAATTTATGCATATTTTTATTAAATAGGGGATTGTTCATAATGTGTATCAAAACACAATCGCTTATATGTTGAATTGTTTCCAAAAGATATTTGCTAGATATCAGTAATACTTTCTTTTTTAGAAGACATATCGACTACGTGAAAACACGAGACCGGTACTCAACGTAGATCTAGTTTATCCCACAAAACATGGGACCGGGATTCAACAATCAAATTTATCAAGTCAAAATACAGGACCGGGACTGAACGTGAATGTAGTTTATCACATCAAAACACGGAACCGGGACTCAACGTTAATCTAATTGATCAAACCAAAACATGAGACTCAACGTAAATCTAGTTTATCACGTCAAAACACAGGACTCAACATTAATCTAATTTATCAAGTCAAAACACGGGACCGGGACTTAACGTAGATCTAGTCAATCACGTCAAAACACGGGACCAGGACTCAACGTTAATCTAATTTATCAAATCAAAACACATGACCGGGACTGAACGTGAATCTAGTTTATCACGTAAAAACACGGGACCAGGACTCAACGTTAATCTAATTTATCAAGTCAAAACACAGGCCTGGGACTGAACGTGAAACTAGTTTATCACGTCAAAACACGGGACCAGGACTCAACGTTAATCTAGTTCATCAAGTCAAAACACGGAACCGGGACTCAACGTAAATCTAGTTTATCACGTCATAATACGGGACCGGGACTCAACGTTAATCTAATTTATCAAGTCAAAACACGGGACCGGGACTCAACGTAAATCTAGTTTATCAAGTCAAAACACGGAACCGGGACTCAACGTAAATCTAGTTTATCACGTCAAAATACGGGACCGAGACTCAACGTTAATCTAATTTATCAAGTCAAAACACGGGACAGGGACTCAACGTAAATCTAGTTTATCAAGTCAAAATACGGGACCGGGACTCAATGTTAATCTAATTTATCAAGTCCAAAACACGGGACCGGGACTCAACGTAAATCTAGTTTATCAAATCAAAATACGGAACTCCATCAAAATCCGAGACCGGGTAAAATTTTTAGTTTTTAAATATTTTTTTTACTTTACTTTAATTATTACAGAAATATTTTTTTGTTAATGCAGTGGCTGTAATAAATGAATTAGCTAATAAATAAACTTATTTCTTAAAGATTTTTTAATAGTTTTTTAAATTTCAGAGCGTGTTAAAAGTACGCGAAATACGTATGTCAGGATATATTGAAGTTGAGAATTCTTTCTCTTTCTACCTCCAATAATAATAACAGGGTGTGACGTTGATGATGATGGAAATTTGGTTTGTTTATATGTTAATAAAACGAATTACTTTTTTTAATATTTCATTAAGGGCTGTTTTGTAATAAAACCTTATGACTGCAAAGCTTTAAAACTTGTATTTGCAGAAAACGGAACATTCTTCTGCAACATTTCAGATGCCTTTTAAAATACTTTCCCTAGAGTGAGGATAATCTTATAGCTTGGAAGTATTCAGAAGTTTTCTTAAGTTCATGTTATTTGAGATAATATTTATAAACAGGAAGTTAGAAGTTTTTCACGGGTAATTTCTTGTTGTTTAAAATGTTTTTTATGGTCATGTCGAGTGGATACGAATTAAATAATGGTTGACGTATAGAAAAAAGACTTAACAGTCTTTATCTTCAGGGCGATTTCAGAAGACATAACCAAATAATCGGTTATGTCTTTTGAAATCGCCCTGAAGATGTTTTTTTTGTCCAATTTAGTGTATACTTATCAGATTCAACACATTGTTCATGAATTTAGTGTATACTTATCAGATCCAACACATTGTTCATGAATTTAGTGTATACTTATCAGATTCAACACATTGTTCATGAATTTTGTGCAAAGTTAAAATAATTTGAATATTTTTGAATAAGCAAACTTCTTTATTTATACGAATATATAACAACAAGTTGCAGCCCGTGAAATATTCACGGAAGTAAAACAAATTATACATTTTTGAAATACCGAATGGAGCAAGATCAGCTTAAAGTTTTTTGGGTTCATTAATGTTTAAAGTTTAAAATAAAAAAGGTACATCTTGATTTATGAATTATTTAAATCTCAAAAATCTCTTTATACACGATGTTTTGTGTATAAACATTACTGTTGTTCAATTTAAATCGTTCATAAAGTTTTCCTTAAAGACTTGTTTCAGATATATTGACTGTAATGTTTTCGCGTTTCCGACATCTTGAAAAAGCTACATATAATTGTCTACATTAAAAAAGAGCATAAGATAAATAAACACAAGTAATTATAAGGTTCAATATAATAGGAAATAAATGAATTATTTAATGAATTACAATTCAAAATAAATTTGCATCGTCCCCTTTTACACCGGTTCGTTCAGTATAATTTCAATCTGTTTCGAAGTAGTAAACACAAGTTATTATAAGGTTCAATATAATAGGAAATAAATGAATTATTTAATGAATTACAATTAAAAATAAATTGGCATCGTGCCCTTTTACACCGGTTCGTTCAGTATAATTTCAATCTGTTTCGAAGAAGTAAACACAAGTAATTATAAGGTTCAATATAATAGGAAATAAATGAATTATTTAATGAATTACAATTCAAAATAAATTGGCATCGTCCTCTTTTATACCAGTTCAATATTATTTCAATCTGTTTCGAACGACAACCGTACGGGCTTTGACCTATTTATACTATGATAAATACCTTCCTAATTCCACATATTACATTAATCTCCGCGACATGTATTATCACCTTCTATACTGAGGTTCTCTTTAGGCGAAATTATCCCAGTTTGTTACAAGAGCAATATTTAAGCCAGACTGTTGTTATGTTTCATCGGAGGTGTTTGTGGTTATTATTATCGTTGAATGAAATAATTCCACTTAACGGAAAAATGGATGTTATTTTAAACGATGCATTAAGAAACATTTTGAGATCCATTGGGAATAAAAACTAAAACCCCTTAGTGAAAGTCATACGTCTTTCTAGCCAGGCCACCGAGGTCAACCACTGAATTATGCACTTGCGACCTATTTTAAAGATCTACTTTTAACGAATCTTCTTCTTCCCAGTGTCATGTCAGGTCCCTTTAACGTTGAATACCACCCGAGAGGTGACATATTCGTCCCCGGCAACCCGAAAAAGATCTCCAACGCTCCTTATACCAGCCCAATCACGTATATTGCGGAGCCAGGAGATTTACCTCTTGCCAACATCTCTCTATTTTGACTTGAATGATCAGGTGCAGTAATTTGTACTTTGCTCCTCTAAATACATGACCCAAATAGGACACCTTTCAGATATCAAATAACCCAGTGAAAATAATATCGGGTTTGACCTCCTGAGTATGAGCGCTCTTAAAGAGAATCTGCTCTCTAAACGGCGCTACATAAATCGTAATGTTGTATTAAACTATCGTTGTTAAAAGTTAAACTTGGTGGACTTCTTGCAATATGTTCATCTCGTCCAACCAACCAGAAATATGTTAAAAAGACCTGAAGGGAAAACATGACGTGGGATCCTTTTTTTTAAATTGGATTCCAACGGAAGTTGAATCTCCAACCCTTGAATCGGAAGATAGGCGTCTTTTTTAAACCTGCTCACAATGGTCGTTGAAGGTGGTTGTATATATTTTTTTTTATCATTTACAGTAAAACATTTTTAATTCGTAAATATGCTGCATTAAGATTTTCGTTAGAATTAATATATTTCTTATTATCAACCTTCTTCTTAAATAGGGTAAACATTAATTAAATTTGTAAGATAAATTTGAAGTATTTTAAAGGATTTTAAACTCCCCTGATTTATACCCATATGCACATAGCACTCTATGAACGTGCACACATATATTAGTTAGCTACGTGTCTCTCATGGTAATTTAATTAATGTTCAATTATTTTAAGTCCCTTTAATCGAGTGAGGTTGCAATTAATTTTGGCACATGGGCGGAAGGCAATCACTTTTAGAGTATTTGCTACAAGATATATGCAGTACCCCGTTAAGAGTAAACATATACACGTGTTTAAATGATATACGATACATTATTCATCATATATTTTATTCCTATTGTATAATTAAAAATTTAACGGGGAAAATCTTTCAGGGAAACTGAAACGTTATACACCCTTACTTTTTATGTTGTGATTTTTTGTCATCTTGTTTAAAAGTGTTTATTTCATAGAGTGTTGTAAGCTGAGTATGTCACATCAAAAAGCCTCCAAAAACGCTTTCAAAAGGCTTGTTGAAACGCTAAAAAAATTCTCAGATAAAAGCTTAGAAATTGCTTTTTAAAATGAAACATTTTGAGAGATGCTTCAGTGAAACTGGTGTGAAGTTACTTTTTTTCGTCGTGTAAAATTAACTCAAAAATTTATTCAATATTACTACATACACTAACTCTAAATACCTTAATTTCTTATTCTATGACATATAATAGAAAATATACGAGATATGTTCTCTTTGCCTACCCCATAAGGGAAACGGTGTAATGAAATGTATGCATTTAAGCTAAAATTGATACGTTAAGTAAGGAAATAAAGAGCATCTTGAAGTGGTTTCAACATATTTAATATATGGGTGACGAAAGATTGACTTAAAATATTAACAATTCAAGCAAGAGTAGGATTTGTGTAAGAAGACGACCTAGATAACAAAAATTGGATGAAGTGAATGAAATTTTGAAAGGAGACAATGTATGAAATGATGTATGGATGTGGAGGAGACGAAATAATTATGTGATAATAAATATTGGCGCTATAATCTCTCTGCTAACTACAACAAGGTGTTTTTATTCGTAGGGACCCTTCAAAATATTCGAATAAGTATTTCAAACACATTGAAGAAGAACGTGGCTGACAGACCATTTTTAGTTTAGTTTAGAACCTCTGGAGTGTGCATACACTTAACTGTTCATCATTGTACGTGTTGGCAACACTACTGTTCGGGGCGTGCAATGGCGATCTTTTTTTATCGGACTTGTCCCTTTTTATTGAGTACTATCGGGAATCGAACCCGAAATCCCCGGATGGATGTAAGTAATGTTACTAATAGGCTACGGAGGCCGACACGGTAATGGCGAGGTGGTATGTAATAATATTGAAGGGATTTTTAAAAAAATATTTTAATCAGTGATTCAATCCACTTATACATGACTATAAATAACTTCACAGTAGTTTCGTTGCACCATCTCTCAAAAGGGGCATTTTAAGAGCCTTTTGAGAGAATTTTACGAAATTGTTTTAGCGTTTTAACCTTTCCTTCCCTGTGTTGGGTATCTTCTACACGTTGCTTCTAATAACCATCAATATCTCTATAAATATAATAAATACAAGGTTAAGATTTTAGGTATTCCTCCATAATATATTTACGCATTGATTTAAAAAATAATATTAATAATAATCAGAATTTATCGACTACATCGAGGTGTTTTGTAAAGATCGAAAACAAATTCGCATATAAACGCTGCGAGTGCCTCGTCTTGACGATAGGTAAATAGTATGCGGGAAGCGCGACACTATATTCGCATCTCACTCTTGCATACTAGACTGAATTGCGAGGAGCTGAATTGTCTCAACGTCGCAAGCATAAGCGTAAGCGCCGGGGTACGCGACTGACGTTCCGCGCCACTAGTAGCTTCTAGGCTTGCAAATAGGTTAGACGTACGCCCGTTCCGTGAGCGTTTTTTAATGTTTTTAGATGGTTTTTTAATGTTTTCAGCAAATAAATCTCAATTATTATAATTTTTAACTTCAATTATAATTAATTAAGGGGATTATCTATGAATGTTCTTATTTTTCCGATTTAAATCGCTAATTTTTTATTGCGTACTCACTACCCAACACCGGAGCACGCGTATTATTTTTATCACCGTAAGGAAAGAGTTAACAAAACTTTTGAAAACATCTTTCGAAGGTATTTGAAATGACGTTCTCAGCTTGTGATATTCTAAAATCATTCTAAAAACACTAAGAAAAAAAAATCAAAGAGATTTTTTTTCTGCGAATCGAGGAATACATTCCATTTTAAAATTTACTTTTCACCGAAATTATTTCGAGAGGTCGAAAAACAAATATTCAGAAGTTGATTTTCTAGAAAATTTTCGTATCAAAAGCCGATTTTCTAAAAATTTGGGTCAACTTTTTTGAAATTGCGAAAGCTTTGTTGAAAAAGTGATTTAAAGGAGACACCAACCATAAATACATAATTTATATTGAGATGTTTTTTCTGAAATTAAAATGTAGCAATTTGTTAATAAAATTTGAATTTTTTAAATTAATTATCATGAAAGGCTCAAGTCGTCCAAAATCGTAAAAAAAGTAGCGAAAAATTCATGCTAATTTTGTCAACACCGAATCGACTTGTATCAGTCCTGAAAGAGGCAACTTTGACGGCATTTGGATTTCCTCTGCAGGCGTTCTTTAAAGCAGCTCATGAGGCAGTGTGGACAAACCAGTGTGGCGTTGATTGAATGGGTCTTCTATATTCATTATCCATCTGAGGATTCTCTAATTTAATTGTATAGACATATTAATCGAAGCACTCTTGGTCTTAATGTGGTTCGCTTAGTTAGATCAGGAGGTCCAGCATCGAGCCGCAATTACCCTTCTCGGGAAGAGTCAGCCCACGAGTATAGGTGACATTCGCCTTTACCCTGGCCAGAGATGATCCCTTACGCGATTAGTAAAGTCTGCCTAGATACCTAATTGTCGACTTGGCCACATCGTTGGTCTTCCTCCGCAGGAAGACAGACATGTATATTTTTTCCTTGGATCAGGGCGTACTTCAGCTCCCCATGGGTGTACCCAAGCTTTGCACTGCCCAATTTTTTGTTGCCATGAGAGCTTTTACAGCACACTCTTTAGCTTCAACATTGTCCCTTCACCCTGCTGTAATTTTTGTGGCTATTTAGATTAATCCGTAGGTTCTATTTTGTGGTACTGCGATGATAAATAAGACAATAATTTTCGAAGGGATTTTCACTCTGTTTTACATCGGTCCATCTTCGGACCAATCTAGTGTGGTGTCAAATAATAGTTTTGCTGTGTTTGAAATTTCGAAGAGATTTTCCCTCTGCATTACATCGCTCCATCTTCGGACCAATCTAGTGGTGTCAAATAAAAGTTTTGCTGTATTTGAAATTTCGAAGGGATTTTCACTCTGCATTACATCGGTCCATCTTTGAACCAATCTAGTGGTGTCAAATAATAGTTTTGCTGTATTTGAAATTTCGAAGGGATTTTCACTCTGCATTACATCGATCCATCTTCGGACCAATCTAGTGGTGTCAAATAATAGTTTTAATTTATTTGAAATTTCGAAAGGATTTTCACTCTGCATTACATCGGCCCATCTTCGGACCAATCTAGTGGTGTCTTTAGTTTTGCTGTAATTGAAATTTCTGCGAAAGTACTGATAATTTGCTTAATTGTTTGAATTAATTTCTAAGTGTTATTATGATAATATTTACAAAAACTAGCGATATGACAAACTGTGAGTGTCGTACCTAGTCTAGTTAGTGGTTTTAAATTAGAAAACTCGATTACTGGTATGGAAGAAAATAGAATCTCCGGATCACGCTATTCAATATGTCAAAATTATCAATTTTGAAAGAAGAAAATGGAAAAAATAACATCGGTTATTTTAAAAAGAAAGCACTGGTATAAAAATATTCAGATTTTTACAAAAACTCTGAATCCAGCACTTTTGCTTGGTTTTCAGGCGTCTGGGGATGTTAAAAATGGGATTTTATCAACTTGTCAGTGTCAATCAACCTTTTTGAAAGTTGTTTATTTATTCATTAACAAACAAAAGAAGAAGAAACACATAATTAAATATAAGACATACGGCCTTAAAGAGAAACATGTTTGGAATCTTCTGACAGTAAATTGCCTGTACAGTGTGATTTCTGATTTCAGCAAATTATTTTTCTCTTTTGGTTTGTTTATTCCACATATCTCTACCACTTTCTCTCCTCCCTCTCGCCGCAGTTACATGCTGCTTGATAGAATTTAATTGCTACACGCTCCTTTACTTAACACAACCCTACGGGGTGTCTTTTGCCTAGCACAGAGGTCGGTAAACTTTGAAGCTTTAAAAGCTATTGTATAATCATAATAAAATAACGATTTACATAACGCTGTAAAGAGAGAAAACTCTCCTTAAAGATGCTCCATCTTGGGATCTGAACACACTATTATTAACAGATTAAAATATTATTTATCGAGTTGAATAAAAGTAAAGGCTGTCGTAAAGGTGGCTGCAATTAATCAATGCAATCAATCATCTATCAATGAATAAAAGTAAAGGTGGCTGCAATCAATCAATCATCTATCAATAAATAAAATGCAATGCAATCAATTATCTATCAATTAATAAAAGTAAAGGTGGCTGCAATCAATTAATCATCTATCAATAAATAAAATGCAATGCAATCAATTATCTATCAATGAATAAAAGTAAAGGTGACTGCAATCAATCAATCATCTATCAATGAATAAAATCCAATGCAATCAATCATCTATCAATGGATAAAAGTAAAAGTGGCTGCAGTTATCATATATAAGGGACTTTCCTGCGTGTGCATATGTTAAGAAAAACATATTTGGTAAGAAAACCGCATAAATCTTACCGCAGGAAGATAAACTACTAAGAAACCTTTTTATTCTTTTTCGATATATGCTACTAAGACATTCGACTTTAGGTGGAGTGTAGCGTACGTGTGCAGTATTTATGTATGATCACTAACTTGAATTATATCTTCCACAAAGGGCTGTCTTTAAATGCCTTGAAAACAGTAAAAACTTTGAAATCTATAAATATTTATCATTAAAAATGATGTACAGGAAAATGTGAGTTTTTTAGTGTAAATAGTTGACCTACTTAGTTTAGACGACGTTTATCTCCTAACACAACGGTTAAGAACTCGATTTCTGTTGGAACCCACATTTTTAAATGGGTTTCAGTCTGGATTTCGATTAACACCTCGTTAACACCTTTGTGATTGGTTGAAACATTGCCACGTGGTATTCAATCCACTAGATTGTACTGTATACAAAAAAAGAGCAGGAAATGTTTATGTTTTTAATCAAATGTTTTCTGATCATGAGCGTAGAATTCATTCACTTTCCCAGAAATATTCATCGATGCGGGAAAGTACCTAATCTAACCTGTCGGTATGCTCTGCTCATCTCACTTCGGTTTGCTATTGGATCCAGTACAGCAGTTAAGCCGGTGAGTTTGCTGGTATGCAACGGCGGCCCATTCACTTAAAAAAACACTAACACAACGACACAGCTTTAGCAACAGTAACAAAAAACAAAACAAAAAACAAAATCCACAGCACAGCACAGCATTGCTTAGCAACTAAATTGACACTGAAATGGCAAGGAGACTCTTGATTAAGAAACCCAGCAAGAACGACGATTAATTTTATTATTGCAATGGAAAAAAATGTGACACACCTCTTAAAGACATTGTAATTTGTTTTATCAAACACTGTTTATTCCACTTTTTGTAACGGTATAACCCTACCGGTTTCAAGGCTTGCATCTCATCAAAAGGGGAGCACAAACAATTCTGAGGTGAAAGCCTTGAAACCGGTGGGGTTATACCGTTACAAAAAGTGGAATAAACAATGTTTGATAAAACAAATCACGAGTACAATGTCTTTAAACCTCCACAATGTTATTTTTTTTTTTTTTTTTTTTTTTTTTTACCTGGCGAGTTTATTGCCATGTGGCAATCTCTTCCAACCAATCAGAAAGATGTTTTTATAGACCCTAAGTGTTAACCAGACTTGAATCCTATTTTAAAAAATCTGGGTTCCAGCGGGGATCGAACCCGCAATCTCCGGATAGGCAGACAAGTGTCTTACCACCAGGCTACGGAGGTCATCTTTAATGCCTTAACTATGAATAATGTCTTAAAGAATGTTTTCTCTAGACCACTTATTAATGCCGCTAAAATTGCGATACAAATTGAAGGAATGAATACTTATTAATATTAATTAAAAAAATTAATTATGATGTTCGTGACAGCACGTTTGTCGACCCCTGGTCCTGTAAGTAAATAGAATCGAGTGTCACGCCACAAGATTAATAAAAGCCTTTCTTATTCTTCTAACTAAACCGGATCCTGACTAAACAGCTAACATATCCCCGAATTTATTTATGTCCTTGAATATAGATATTTATAATAGAATTCCTCGTAGTTTATTATTACAGTTAAAATTTTCAACATGAAAGTTATTTCGTATTGTTAAGTCAAATTGAGACGGAAAATTCAGCGAAATGCTTGTGAACAGTTATTCTCGATATTTACAATATCTTTTTTATTTATTTATTTTCTCAAAACAGGCTTAGCCCAATTACATTGAAAAATACAAGAAATGTTAACATTAAAAATAAAGAAAAAAATTATAGAATAAAAAAATTACAAAAATTATGTATAACAATGCATACATATTATACACACAAACATACTTCCTCTTCTTTCCAGTGTCATGCCAGGTCCCCCCAACGTTGAATATCACCTGAGATAAAGCATCTTTGTCCCCGGCAGCCCAAAAAAGATCCCCAACGCTCCTTATACCAGTCCAATCACGTATATTGTGGAGCCAGGAGATTTGCCTCCTGCCAACACGTCTTCAACCCTCTATTTTGCCTTGGATGATCAGGTACACAAACATACACATACGAGTATATTCAAAGTCACTTAAATACGTCGACGAGTGCTTTCTAACGCGCTCAATCTTAGAAGAAAATTTACTTTTGCTTTTGTTAATGTGATATGATGTATGTCAATATCCGAAGCAGTCCCGTTCAGAAGAGTTAAGGCCCTTCCAACAGGCATAGCGGCTGGGAGACCCCGTTCCTGCGTATGTTATTGATAACAAACAATCATTGCAGCCTCTCGTGTCGTAGGACGCATGTTATTCTAGATAAAAACCTTTATTTAGTCGTCATCATTGATAATCAGCTTTCCATAGTGGATACCATCTTCGAGTGTCGAGTCACCACTTCGATTTTTAAAAATCACATTTAATTCATACTATTGATCACTGCATCGTCGCCATACACTGCTTTTTTAAGGGATGTGTCACATGTTATCCTTTACAATAGTAAAAATGCAATGTCGTTGTTTGTAGATCTACTAACCAACGATTCCCTAGCAATTTCAATGTCAATTCAGTTAAAAAGTTAAACTGTTCCGTGGAAGTCTTTTTTTTAATTGAATTAGAAGTTGTACACCAGCAAACTCACCGGCCACACTAGTGTACTGGACCCGATAGCAAACCTAAGTGAGACGATTGAAGCATAATGGCATGATTTATTTAAAAAAATAATAGACATGATCGAAGTCATGTGTATTTATATATCGCCGAATACTAGGCAGAAACAATGCCTGTGTCATTCAACGGGAGTAGCACAGCTCGGGGCTCAAACCCGCGACCTCATCATACTGAAGTCCAGTGCGTTATCGCGCAGCCATGCAAATAAAAAAAACATTAAACACCGATAAAACAACAAATTTTATTCCATTGGCAGAATTTACGTTCTCGATATTTTTTTTTCATACACCTATTATAACAATGGATTTAAATTATTGTTGAAGCTAAAAAATTTAAATATGATAAATATTAAATGATAAGTTAAATAAAAAAATTAAAGCCATTCTGTTTTTTTTCATTTATTTTTTTTGCATATCATAATGCGTTTCAACACTTGCTGTGTCATCATAAGAAGAGTTAACAAGAACTAAAGTGTATATGTTATTTATGACATTATATTTATAATATATGGTGTTGTTCATAGTTAACCTGCTTGATGGTTATACAGTAAGTGTTCAAATACATTGTTATATGTAAAAAATAAATAGGAATAAAAAAAAATGTGAGTGTGTTTTGATTTTATATTAATTATTGAGTTCCACTAAGTGACGCCGGAATTATCTAAACAAATAAGTGATTCAAATATAATTAAAATTGAAACACTGTTGAATCCATATTTCAAAGGATTAAACGGTGTTTCAATATTATGTTTGAATTAACACGGATTTCTAGTATTAACGCTAAAACTCTAGAAACATTAGTAGACACGTATGTTAATTAGTTTAAAATAAGTTATTTTGTCAACTACGCAAACAATGCACGCTTTTGAATGATTTGATATCCTAATGGTGCCTACAAATTTATTGATTTATTTTGAGTATTTTTTCATGATTTAAAATTTAGAATAAAATTTAACTTCTCTTAAATAAATTCATTCTCGTTACAAAACTGTTGTTAATTCTCTTTTTCCTCCTAGTAAAATGAGGGTTGATAGAGCATAAAAATTTCTGTACTGTTACATTTTCCTTTGTCGGTTAATTGCTCCTTACACTGCCTTAAGTAGAGTGACACTTGACTGGAGGGAAATTTTCCTGAAAGATTTTTTCAATGCAGCTCTTGTTTTATATCTTTCAATGTTTTTATTCAAAGGTTTTTTTGTATTTCATTTTTCACAATGCATTTAAAGCACAAACAAAGCTTGGCCACTTAATAGTTTGAACTATTGTATAATATAATCATTGTTGTTTGTTCTTCTTTTCCTTGAGGTGTTGTCTTCTATTCGAGGTTACTCACATTCCCATCATGTCATTCCTTATTCTAATTACAGCTTCCCAGAACAATTCAGTAGAACTACATCCAAACTACTCCCGCAAGTTTTTAAAGTAAGACATTTAGCGTTGTCTACTGCAACACTTGCTATTTATTATCTCAAGATGATCAGTGGTGTCACAATGTATCGTGTGCCTTTCAATATATGATCGAGATACTACAATTTGCGATCTTCACAGTTTTAAACAGTTCTCAGTCTTTACGGTAATCCTCACACTAGTTCAAGTTGTTGCACTGCAACAAGCACACAGTCTTCACAGATCAAACCCAAAATTCCAATGTCAATATGACCACAACTCCAAGACAATTACCAGGTTAATTTGTTGTAGCCTTTCTTTAGGTAGAGTTTTTTTATAAAGCGCTTTTTTACGTTGCTTACAAGCGCTATAAGAATATTTGATAAGCAGCTTACGAGTATAAGCAACAGAAAAATATAAATTCTCACATAAAATACTGTAAGAGTAAAACCAGTCTGGAAGTGAATCCGTCCGGAATAGAATCTGAGGCGCCCGCTTGCTTAACGGGAAGGCTAACCGTTAGATCACGGATGTTGACAATACGAGCTAGCACTTTCACAATTGCAGAACGATCCATCAGAATACGCTTAGCTGTTAATTTTTATAATAATATATATTCAGCACGTTTGGAATGAAATTAACAAATAAAATGTTGCGCTAATGACATATATTCGATCATTACGAAACCATTTTTCGAATAACATATCAATTTTAATGTGTTTTTTGCTATCGTGCCAAACGAGTTATTAAAACATCAGAATTAAGCACATCGTTTCCCCCAGTACGCTCATGTTTTCCCGATTTCCCGCTCGTTTTGCACCCAAAAGACCCTTCAAATTTCTATTCCGTGTCAATTATGGAAGAAGACGGCATTTTCTTATTTATTTTTCAAAGACAAAAAAGGTCGCAAAGAGACGAGAAGTAAAGGAAGAAAGAACGAAGGAAAAAAAACCCGCGTTTGTTTTACATCCGCGGATTGGACCGATAAATTTGTATGTTTTTCTCCACCCCTCAAAAACATTCCAGTTTGTCTTTGCGCTTTTTTTTGTTTGTTACTTTATGGTTGTGGTTTCTAAAGTGTGGTTCATGAAATTATCATAAATGGCTTATTTGTATTAACTAGAACTTGTATTAACTCTTCTTTTCCATCACGTGCTCAATGCTGAGTGTCGTGGTAATCTGTTGTGTCTCGAACTTGGCGGATCACCTGTCTTCATATGTCTCGGTCCAAGACAATGTTGAATGTAGCAAAGAAGATCCTATACACTCCATCTCATAGAACTGCCTCCTTGATATTTTCCAGACTTCCGTCATTCTTTTTGGTAACATGCCTAAAGTATGTTAATATTCACTTTTTGCATGTTGTCAAAAGTCTTTTAGTAATCTCTAATTATTGGATGATATAAACGTTGGTGCGTCTTGCGGTCCATGGGATACGAAACGTCCGCTTCCAGCATCACATCTCAAAGGCATATATCAAGTTTATTTCCTTCTTTCTCATGGCCCATGTTTCCACCCCATAAATGAAAACTATCTTAAAAAGACGAACTAAAGTCTTTTATACCAGAAGAACTAAACATGGCAGATGATTTCTCAGATGCCATCACTTTTGTCTGACAAGTTTATACTACCTATTTTCTTTTCTCTACGAATAGTACAAAGATTTTTTAAAAAGCTTCGTTTTCGATATAAATTTAGAGATCTTATTTGATTAGATTTATCTTGAGTCTACAGTATTTAATAAGAGTGGATGCAAAACTTAAGTAAGAAGAACAAGACGATGAACAATAGTGCTTTGTGGAGTTTAAAACTGATCTGGAGAAACAGACATACTGGTCGAGTATTGAAAATATTTCTTGACAAACCTTTTTTGTCTTCATTATCGACAAAGATCAAGGAAAAACTGTTTAGAGATGTAGTTCTGGAGACGATTGCTGGATATTTTGTGAAAAGAACGACAAACGCATTTTGTGAAAAGGTGGATGAAGAACTAACATCGTGGCCTTTGGAATTAAGTAACTCTGCATTAACATGCGGAATGTTTAGATTCTGCAAATCAACTTGCATCTCGTGCTGCAATTGAGCCCATGTGTTTGTTAAATTTTAAGATCCATCCGTTAATATCTCAATAAATTTAATTCTTCTTGTTTTATGTAAGCGTTGTTCCACTAATAACAAATCTATGTTCTTTACCACTATAAAATATGTGTTCCACAGTTACGTTGGTTTACTTGGCTAAATTTGGTAATATTTTGTAATACACATACAAATATTGAATTTATGTATACATATTAATATAAAAATATTTTAAACAATAACTTTGTAATAATTACTAATTCTTTTTTGTGTTTACGTGTAAGTTTCAGAAAAAGTTTTGTAATTTTGTGAATAATTTTTAATACTTGTATTGAGTTGTCTTATCTGAATTTATTTGTTAAATACACTGTTGTGTTGGAAATTAAATAAATAAATCTCATTGATAATATCAATATTGTATACTCGACGCATTACTCAATTTTTCGATCATATTTTGCGCAAAAAGGAACTAGAACACTTATGGTCAGAGCAGAGGCACAAAACTTTTGCGATGGACGGAACAAGTGAAGAGCCATATACTTTGCAGACAGTGGAATGCCGGGAGGACTAAAAAATAATGTGCACGGCATACAGCAATTCCTGTTCAGGTCATATGACTCAACATTACTGTTACGACGTAGAAGTAAAGGCTTTTTAGAACAACTACGAAAAATACATGGCTAAAACAATCGTTTCAATTAGAGAACCTCGTTTTTGGAGAAAAATCCGCAAATAAAAAAAATATATACATTTAAATTTAATCTTTGTATATATTAATCGAAACTTTGACATTTTCAGTTCGGTTTTTAAATTAGATCGACGCGTGCTACTATTGTTATCAATTAAACTGTTTCCCCAGATTGGGTCTCTTTTTTCGTTTATTTTTTTAAGAGCTCTATCAAAAATCAACCCACGATTTCTGGATAAGAAGATATGCGTTATAGCAATTGAGCTACTTATGTCGATGTAAGGTTCAAATTATACGAATAAAAAATACATCAAAATAAAGGCATAATTATTTTAAAAGACTTTGAAAAATAAGATGTTTTTCATTCGAAACATTGAGAAACACTGTAATATGTTAACGAACAATGTCTTTTTCGTTTTACTCCTTATTTTGGTAAAGTAATAGCTGTTACTTGAAAATTTTCAGTTATTTTTCTCGCTTTTTACATTGGAAAATTTGAAATTATAATATGCTAAATTGCCTGCCTGTTTTCTAAATATTTTGGAGTGTTATTTTCTAAGTAAAACACTGTATTAAAACTTGTTACAATTGAAATTTGAAGGTTCTATTGCGTAGTTATAACATTGACAAATAAAAAATATTTTGGTTTAGCTGTAAAAATACACATATTGTATATTCATTTTTATATTGCATTCTTTCTTCCGATTTATTTAACCTGTATCGAGAATATATTATTAAGAGAGAACTTGAAGACTGGGATGGCGGGATTCCTATTGGTGGAAGAAAACTCTCAAATCTGAGGTATGCAGATTAACCGACGTTAATTGCCACATTAGAAGAAGAAATTACCACACTCCTTAAAAATGTGGAACACGAGAGCAAGCTCCTGGAATAGAAACTCAATAGACCAACCAAGTTTATGATAACAGATCGCATTAATAAACTGTCATCAAATTATATGAATCATGGAGTAAAAGTGGTTACTGACTTTACTAACATAGACTAAGTTCAGATGGTCGCGCATGAATGCGCGTAAAAAGATTCATAATGCTCCTATATAATTGTTTATATGGTCGCGCGACGAAACGATGCGCCAAGCCGCGCGACCATATAAACAATTGAGTGGCGTTTTGGTAAAGAGGTATATGTCATTAATCACTTATTTATCAGGAGAACCAAATAAAGTTTTGCAACACTTGTATTCCCGAAATACAGACCACAGGTAAATTTTAAAGATATACTTTGAATACATAAATAATTTATGTATTCAAAGATCACCTTTAAAATTTACCTGAGGTCCGCATTTCAGGAATATAAGTGTTGCAAAACCTCATTTGGCTCTCCCAACAAACAGGCAATCGATGACATTGTGGGGGTCGCACACTCGGAACACTGTGGGCGTCCATACACACGGTCAATGACCGATGAAGTGACCTTTGCATTCCTAAGCAATGCAAAACAAACAATTACAAAGTCCACGCGCCGGCCATTCAACCCGTAGCCGGGAGCGGACCGCATTCCATACTAGAGCGAGAACGCACCACACTTGTCTCGCCAGTTCCGTATTTGAATGATACCTACATACAACATTTATCGTTTTTGCATTCGCAGAAACGAGACGTAGGCATATCGCGAGTGCATTCCCGCGCACATTCTAAAATGATATAAATACCTACGTTACTAATAAAATTCCTCTCTTTCCGCATTGCGTTCTAACGAGTTTTATTTATCAACAAATCCTCATCATCTCTTCCCTTAAGGACTAGCTCCTAAAACATATAACTCTTTACCAAAACGCCATTCAATTGTACATGAGCATTATGAATATTTTTACGCGCGTATTTCAGCGATTTGTGCAACGCCCATTCACGCGCGACTATCTGAACTAAGCCTTAAGCTCCGGTGTTACCAGTAATAGAGGATGTGAAACTGAGGGAAAAGAAATAATTTGAATGGCTTAAAATACAATTTCAAACCTGGAAAATATATCGAAGAGTAGAGTCATCATCATCATGACAAAAATGCGCCTAGTTAAATTTCTTATTTTTGCAATACACATATTTATGTCTGGCGCAGAGACTTGAACTCTGAGAGTAAGCTAGAGACGTAGAATAGATGCGTTTAAAATGTGGTACTAGAGAAGAGTGTTATAAATTCCATGGGCAGCAAGGTGAACTAACGTTTCCATTATCGAAAAAGTGAGACACAGACAAGTTGTCGATAGTTGTCTTCCGATTCTTAAGGCACATAGATCGTGGCCAAAAATATAGTTTTGAGAAACTTGTGGTCACTGAAAGCGTGAAAGGATTACACACAAGTGAAATAGTCCCAATGCGTTAGATTGACCAAGTGAGAGACGTAACAGAAATACTTTTGACAAGTGAATTTCATACCGCGAAGTGCAGAGAAGGATGGAGAGGAGTTGTCAAGAGTGACCATGGGATTCACGATACTCAGTCATGAGCTATACGACATAATATGCATTTATTTATTGACGTTATAAATTTTATTTTATTTATTTTTTATTTTACAAATCACAAGAAATATACATAATTTGCGAAAAAACAATAGGTAATTTGATTTGGACATACAAGTTTAATGGCTCTGGGTTTTTTGTCTTTTATTTGTCATGTCTATAGTAAACTAGGCTTTTGCCTGTATCTCACTGAGGACAAATGACACTAAAGTATCCATTACATATCAAAATAACAATTATTAAACAAGACACATCTTATGAACTGGAGTGTATGCTATGTAAGAGGGTCAGCTGGTGTGTCCTAAGATACAAAATAAAAAGCTCACGCATTCGTGGAAGCCTAGGTGTTACAGACATCAACAGTAAGATGGAGGAGAGGCTATTGAAATGGTATGGGCACGTTGGACGCAGAGCACCCGATCACATTGTGAACCAGGCAATCTCCATGGATCTTCCTCGAATAACAACCAGAGGAAGACCAAAGAATTCATGGGTTGTGCAAAAAGATAACCTGATGCAGAGGCACGGCCTGGGGGACGTAGTCCGGGACAGAGGAGCATACAACCTGAGGACGAGAAGAGCTGACCCAAAACAGTCTTCGCAGACAATGAGTTGGGATGGAGCCAGGGAGAAGACTAGTCTAGAACCGTGCTCAAGTATACCAGAGTTAATTTTTTTCACTTTTAAATAATTATTTTAAATTTAGAATCAAAAAACTTATATTATTATTCTGAAAATCCACTGAAGGACAAAATATATCAAAAGGTATTTCCATACATTTCCACAAATAAAACCAAAGAAAACTGTTCACGTTTCCTTCCACTGCCATAAATCCTGAAAAAGATCGAAAATTTCAGTCAAAAATTTCAGCTCGTGTGAGAGAGACTCTGAGAACACATAAACATACGTAATTTATTTCTTTTCCACTTTTGTTTCAAAGATGTTTTTGGCCTTAAGCGACAAAAATATTCAAATTTCTCTCTTATATCAGAGGCGGTTCGCCATTGTATATTTTTTTAAATGTTCTATTATTATAAGTTTTAAAACCAATCACAATTTATGGAAAAGAATCTAGGAGCAGATATAACAAAAATAAAAAGTTTGCTCAGAATTAATGAAACGTAAACCCCGAGAGCTATTGCTAGAAAAAAACACTTAGATACAGAAATAGATTTATACATAGATGCTCTACTTTACATATTGATAGCAAAATAACAATTTATATAGCGCCGTTTAGATAACAAACTCTATTCAAGAGCGTTTTATCTCTGAATTCGAACCCACTATTATTGACAAATTTATCATATAACAAAATAAACATATACGTTCAAGTTAAGTGTAAGAATAGGAAGGTAGTACCTGCGGCCATTAGATAAGGTATTTCTCCGTATCCGAATATGTTCAGAAAAAACATATTTGGTAAGATTGCTACATAAAACTTACCAAGGAAAGACGAACTACAATGAAACCTTTGCAGATCTACCGTTATGTGATAGTAACACATTCGTTCTCAAGTCTAGTGTAGTTTATTGTGTAGAGTTCATACAATATCATCATATCTACGATATCTCTATATGAGAAAGTTCGGTGTCTATCCATGGCTTTATCCTACTCAGTTCCTGCTGGGCATGCTCGGGTATAACTCCTTGAGCATAAGAAGAGATCTGCGTTTCCTGGTAAACGTTGTCAAACTCGTTCGAGGAGTTGTGAGCTGTCCAGCATTACTACAAAGATTAGCGTTAAATGTTCCTAACAATTACACTAGACTGCGCCGGCAAGAACTGTTCTCAATAATATACGCAAGAACGGGTCTTCCAACCGCTATGCCTGTTGGAAGGGCCTTAATTCTTCTGAACGGGACTGCTTCTGATATTGACATATTTCATATCACATTACCAAAAGCAAAAGTAAATTTTCTTCTTAGATTGAGCGCGTTAGAAAGTACTCATCAACATACTTAAGTGACTGTGAATATATGTGTATCATATGTTTGTGTGTATATACTCGTATGTATGCATATGCATTATTTTTTATTTTATATAATTTTTTAATTTTTTCTATGTAATTTTTCTTCTTTTTTAATGTCTTGTATTTTTCAAAGTAATTGGGCTAAGCCTGTTTTGAAAAAATAAATAAATAAATAAATCATAAATATTGATAAGACGTTCCAAAAAGAGCAGTCTTTAAGTACTTCATTTAGCTAACTATATCTTTAATACTAAAAAGCAAACCATTCCACATCAAAAGACCAGCAGCGGCAAAAGCTCTATCATTATATTTCGCCCTATTTTATTGATTTGGAATAATTAATTTATTAGATGAAGAAGAAATCAATCTTAAAGTTCTTTTTCTCTCCAAAGGAATAACTCTAAGACACATATTCGAAAGACACATTTGAGACATCCCATCAAGAGATTGGATTACAAAGAGGAAAGCTCGAAATCAATTTGTTCGCGATACTTATGCCTTCTCGTGTCTGAGAAATATGTAACGTTAAGGATATTTTGAGATGTGGTAGACACCGCAGAAAACACTGTCGAAGTCACTTTCAAATGATGAATAACATAACCTATGATTATATGATATTTTCCCCTGAACATAATCAAAATTCTGTATTGTACTCGTATGTTATTACACTTTCGTTGTACACAGTACGTTAAATATACAATAGTACAGTCATGTGGCAACTCTTCCTACCAATTTCAAGTTTAAACAAGCCTTAACCTGTTCACCGCGTTAAAAATCAAATTCCACGAATCCTGTGCGCGGCACAATTTCAGCGTTTTTTAATTTCTAAGTTTAAACACATATTTTGTTTAGAACCACTGATATTTTATTACAACACCAAGTAAACATGACACATAAGTAATTTTCTGATAATAAATAATGGTCATTACTCTTAAGGAGACTCATTAAATAAAGGAGATAAACTTAACATTACGTAAAATAAACAAAGGAATGCTACGATCAAATCAATGCTTCATGACACTCACCCAATCAAATGCATGTAGCACTAGTAATGTTTATTTACGTAAGAGAGATTTAGTAATGTTTATTTACGTAAGAGAGACTCATCGCAGGACTCGATCCGCGCGACAGGTCGTTAATGCTGGAAATATTGAGAAACCAAAAAAATTCCGCGCTCTGTTTATTCAACAATATCTCATAAACTAATATATTATTTGACAAGGTTTTCAAAGATGTCGCTAGAATAAAGATTAATTTAAATTTTAGTTCAATTTTTATTCCGGTTTTGTGTCATTTTTTTAAAGTATTTGTGATTTGAAACATGGATTGTCGTCAGATCACAGGCGTTTGTGATCCCCGCGGGGAAAGAGTTAAAGGAAAAAATTGAACGTAGATTACAACAGGAATCGAACCTTTAACCCCTGGATTAGAAGATATTCGTCTCACCAACTAAGCTACGGAGGTTGTTTTGTTTAATTGCCCAACAATAATTTACGTAACAGCAGTTGGCAATATGTTCACCCTCCTTTAATATAACTAAATTAGAAGCGCATCCTCTCTCACACACGGGGTGACTTTAATAAATAAATTTCCGGAAATAGATAGTTTCCATTGATATATAGATATTTACGAATGATACTGTAGCGACTTGCTTAACTTGATACGTCGTGATGATCTTGATATGTCTTGTATTTAAAATAAATACAAAACTCAGGAATGCGGATAAAAGTGAGAGTAAATAATCAATGAATGGTCGAGTGAATAATAATGTTTATTTGTCTACAAGTAGGTATTTTATAGTTGTGCGTGAATGCGCCCGCGATATATACTTTGTCTCACTCCTGCGCGTGCCCCAGTATAGCGGGTAGGATATTTATTTGCCGAAACGGCGAGACAAAGCGATGCGCTCTCCCTCTACCGTGGAATGCCGCGTATGATTTTATTTGCGAGTACACATTGTTGACGTTTCTAGTATGTGACAATTGTAGATGTCCAGAGGTTGATTCATCGGTCGTTGACCCTGTATGTTTGACAATTTATTTAGGGACGTAGGTATTCCCTACAATACCATTGATAATTACGAGTGGTTAACTTATTAAATAAACATGAATTTTAATAGATCTACTAAAACAGTTTTTTAAATTTAAGATAAATGTTTGAACATACCGGTTTCAAGGTTTTCACTCCGTCATCAGGGAGCTCCAACAAATCTGATATTGATATACAAGAATTATGCAACATAATAATGGATATAAATAGGACAGACTAGAGACCCTGAATATATCCAACTCAGGACATTGGTATAAAGCCCTGGTTAACACACATTTTCCTAAGGTCTCACCACTGTTTGCCAAAGTCAGCACCTGCCTCCCTTCACTTTCGACCCTCAGTCTGATTTTTATCGGTAGAAGTCCAATGTTTACCGTTAAATGCATCTAGCCTGTCAGTACCAGTCTAAGTATAATTCAGTATTGTTTTAGTTCCCCTGATGATGAGGCGAAAACCTTGAAACCAGAAGGTTAATAACTAATAACTTAAGTGGAAAGCACAGTGTTTTAGTAAAAATATTAAAATATCTTCAAAACTCCCTAATGTTAAGGTCTTTACTTTAAATAATTAACGAGAATTCATAGTTTAATTTGCTAAGCAATTGTTATATATAAACCGTTTGAACAATAATTTAATTAAACCCGCTAAATGGTTATCGTGCTGAGTTTCCACGAGTCAACAATGCTTCAAATACTTGAAAACGTTGTTAGATTTTTTTTATTCCAAAACGCTAAAGGACAGTAAATCAAAATTAATAATGAGTTATTGAGTCGTTAAGTTTTCCAATTCAGGACATCCTGGACTCAATCTTGAGATGGTGACTAGCTAAGAAGCAGATATAATGCTTCCTGCTCGGCTCAGTCTTGTGAGAAGGCTGTCTGAGGGTTGATTCAGTGATATAAAAGCTGAAATTGTGGTGGATCAAATACTGAAGTTCTATTTCAGACTGTGCTGAATCGAAAATCTGACCAATAGATCTTTTAAAGTTTGAAATATTTATTTATAACAATAAAATAAACAATCTGTAAAGTGCCTTTTAGAGACAAGGCTCGACGCTTTTAGAGACAAGGCTCGGCGCTTTTAGAGACAAGGCTCGACGCTTTTACTGAAGATTTAAACATACTATTATGGACAGAATAAATATAGCAAAAAGAGAAAACACGTTGAGTTAAGGGTAGGAAAGGGGTGGGTGTGACAATTAGATAAAGAGCTCTCCCGCATCTGCATATGTTTAGAAAGCTACAAAAAACTTATCAAGGGAAGGTGGACTACAAAGAAACCTTTGTAGATCTTTCGATATGTAATACTAACATGAAGTGCTTACATGAAGGCTTTACGTGGAATGTAATGTATGTACGTAGTGGTGACATATGTGTTATGTTCATAAATTTATTTTTATCGAACTGGTACCGACATACATGCTCCTAACGGCCAACATTCGGGTTGGGGACTGTGGGTGGTGGGAGGGAGGAGACAATCTCAGCAAGCAGTGGCGAGATTCTTGGAATATATGTGTTTGCCAGCTGTTCATCCCGATGCACTGACTTAGACCCGAATAATTTCAAAATTGTAACGGTTTAATTTTTTTTTACTAATTTTATCAAATCGATGAACTGATTTCCTGAACATTGAATTTGAACGTTACTTTTTTCCAGTGATCATTTAATAAATATTTACACTTTTATAAATAATATTTACAGCTTAGTCTGAAATAAAAATTGTGCAAAAAATTTACTTTCGGTTGTATAAAAAATCCTTCATTTCACTCAACTGAGATACAAATTCTTTAGTAGAAAATACTTATATATACACACCATCACACAGAGAACAGAACGCCGTATTTTCCCTATCTCGACACACTATTTTATGCACCTTCGCATATAGCGACTGTGATTTATCTTGCTTCTTCCTTTTCCTTCCTTCAAAATATCATTCACTCAATCCATCCATACCTTCCTGGGTCTTCCTCTACCACGCCTTCCACTCACTTTTGCACTGTATATTTGTTTGATTTGACTATATTTCCTATCTCTACACGCTCTTTGACCGTTAGAAGCGTGTATGTCGGTACCAGTTCAAACATAATTCAGTCTTGTTTGTGCTCCCCTGAAGATGAGGTGAAAGCCTTAAAACCGGTAAGGTTGTACCGTTACAAAAAGTGGACTAAACAGTGTTTGATAAAAAACAAATTACAATATCTTTGAACCTCTACAATGTAAATGCCTTAACTATAAACAATATATATTCATAAATTTTGATATGACTTCCCAAGAAGGAATGTCTCTCACTACACATGTCTTTTAAACTTGGAGTCAGCAAAATATTAACTGAAATGATATCACGAATTGAATTTTTTATGAATAATAAATTAAATCATCTAGTTTTGGTCTTACATTGCATTGATTAAGTATGGTTGTTCATAATTTTTACATAATGTTTTAAAGCTGTGTACATTTTGTAGGATATTTTTTTTCCGTCGTGTATTTAGTTTGTCATTTTAAAAAATAAAGTTATTTTGCGATATTGTAATGATTTTACGATTGGTGTTTCGTGAGTTTCGTGAGCCTTTAGGTAGTTGTGTATGACACAGTATTTCAGGAAAAATATTTCGGAAGCCTGCCAAGGAAGGGTGGTGCTTCCGGTCCCTAGCTATTGCTTCTCAAATGTAGATCCGTAAGAAAATTTCTAAGTCACACATTATAAAAATTAGAATATTTTTTAACAAGGGCTGTTTAAAGAGCAGACTCTCCTCAAAACTGAAGATTCGAATCAAATAATATTGATATATCAACAATTTAACGAAACAAATACAGTGAAACCCCATTTTTACGTGCCCTAAATTCACGTTTTTCCGCTATTTGCGTTCAATTTTTACAATCCCGTTTTATTTTAGTACATTTAGTACCCGCTTTTACGTTTTGTTTTCCCGCAATTTACGTTTGAAATATTTAAAATGAAAATCAATTTAAAAACATAATTAATTAAATGCGCGACGATTTAAAATATTTGAAATGAATATTAGGAAGCAGAAATATGTTGTTTCTATTTATTGACACGTGTGCACGGGCAGCGCTCATGGTTAAGGTTACACGACTCGTGTAATACGATGCAATGGGGGGGAAATTTAGCGAATCAGAGGCAGGCAGACTGTATAGGCAGGTCAATCTGTGCTTGTGTTTTAAACGTGTCGGTCGTGTACATACAATTTCAATTGTTCTGTATTTCGTGTGTCAATTTACATTTTTTTCATTTCTTTTAATTTTTCGTTGAATCCCTTGAGTGTAAGGATAAATAGCTGGTGATTGCGGCTATTAGATTAGGGATATGTTTAGCAAAACATATTTGGTAAGAAAACCGTAAAATACTTTTGATTCTTCAATATATGATAGTAACACACCCAGCTTTATCCAGTGTGTTGTGTTTACACACTCTAAAATACTGTGCATGATTTTGATTTAATTTGAGTTTTCATCTTATGTTGATGTTATCTAATATTGGATGGCAAATCGAACGGCGATATTGTAAGAAAAAGTGTTTTTTTTTGGTCCAGATGTACAGGGGTGTGAACTGAAAGCCCCCCGATGTCTTTGCGGTCGGACTCGCCCTACATTAATGGGGTGTATCTAGGCTGGGGGAATGTTTTTGAGATGAGCTCGGACCTTTCAATGACTTCTATGTTAAATGTGTTTTCTGCAGTTTGTTTTGAGATGTGTGTGCGATACTCGGAATGTGTTTATTATATCATACGAGGCATATCCAGAAACTAAGTGTACTGAATTTTTGAAGGCTACAATTTTTTTTATTTAAACAAAAAAATTACGTGGTTACCGTAGTACATATGTGAGCTATTTTTCGACATAGTCGCCATTCCTCTCAATGCAGGTGGCGAAGCGGGGTATCAACTTTTTGATGCCTTCCTCGAAGTAGTTTCCCGCCAACCCCTCCGTCCACTTCTCCACCTCCTCCTTTACCTCCTCGTCGGTTGAAAATCTTTTTCCACCCATGTGCAGCTTCAAGGAGGTAAAGAGATAGTAATCTGAAGGTGCTAGGTCAGGAGAATGCGCGGGATGGTTCAGGACATCCCATTTAAACGAGGCGAGCAGTTGCGTCTGGCATTGTCGTGCAGAAGGCAGACTCCCTTTGTCAGCATGCCTCTACTCTTGTTCTGAATCGCCCTCCGAATTTTTTTTAGGGTATCACAGTATCTTGCAGAGTTGATGGTCTCCCCTTGAGGCATATATTCAATTAAAATTATGCCTTGACAGTCCCAAAACACGGATGCCATGATTTTCTTGGCTGAAATTGTGGTTTTGAACTTTTTGGCGGAGGGTGAAGAGGTGTGACGCCACTGTTGAGACTGCCTTTTGGTTTCAGGCGTGTAGTGTGCAACCCAAGTTTCATCTCCAGTAACGATGGAGCGGAGAAATTCATCTCCATGGACTTTGCAGCGCCTCAAAAACTCTTGCCCGGCCTCCACTCGATTCAACTTGGCGGGAGATTGGGTTGACATTTTTCACGAAACGTGTTGTCGCGTCGACACTTCTCAACGTACTGACCTCGAACCGGTGTCGTTGCGGAGGGGAAGGGTCAGGTTACACGGAAGTGTAGCCAACATGTCGAAAATAAAATCCATCCGGTCGTGAGAGCCTCAGTACACTTACTTTCTGGATACGCATAGTATATACGAGTATATGTACACATTTTGTTGCTGTCAAGGAACCTTTATCTGTTTATTTGAACTTATCTGAGGGGGTATTTGAAGATTTGTTATTTTTTTCTTTTTATTCTACATGTGCAAGGGTGTGGGCTGAAAAACATCTGATGTCCCCGTGCCTGGGCTCGCCCTATATTGGTGGGGTGTATCTTGGCCGAAGGGATGTTATTAGATGAGCCCAGAACTTTTGATAGCTTCTGTCTTTAATATATTTTCTGCAATTTATGTATTTTTTTAAGTGCATTTAAATATATTATGTACATACTATGTTGCTTTCAATAAACCTATATTTATTTATTTATTATTATTTATTAAAAGTTTTTGCATGCAATATAGTGAACAGTGAGTTCTTTAATGTGTTTATAGATCGAAACATTTCAAAATATTATACTCCTAATGAAATCTTGGTCTTAAAGTTTGAATACGTACACGAAAATACACTTCTAAAAGTGGTTAAACTAAAATAAATTCTGTAGAATTGAGAACGTTGCGTAGGAATGTGCGAAAAAATAATGTATTTGTTTATTTATTTTTTATCAATGGTACAATGTATTATATCTTACAAAATTACTAAAAAATTAAAAGTTTATGCTTCATTTAAAATATTTACAAAATAATCTTAAAAAAAAATAATTTACAACAATTTAACAAAATCAAACAAAAAGGCATAAGGGCAACGAAACATTAAAAATAATAAATTCGTAAGTAAGAACACAAGTACAAATGATTACAAAAACATAACAATTTAACAGCATACATAGTTGATCACATGATATGGAGCTGTTTGTAGTCAGTTGCCCGCACCTCATCCTACCAATTTGACAATAATACGAAAATAATAGCCCAGTACAAATTCAATACTTTGTTAACTCTGCAATCAGCCTACTTTTAAAGCTTGACAGATTTTAGAAAAATATATCGGGAATCTCAGCAGTATAACAGAATAAGGAATGACGGTATTAGAAAAATAGTACGAAAAGTATCCGCAGTATAACAGAATAAGGCATGAAGGCATTAGGAAAAAAACGAATTGAAAAAATATGCAATGCTGAAGATAAAGAAAGAAGGAATGAATGAAAGAAAAAAGGGAAAAAATCTTAACGGATATAATAGAAGAATAATTTTTTTCCATCAATTTGTAAATAACTTTAGTTTGAGCACATGTGGAATTTGAAGAATATAGAGATATTCACTTGGCATAATTTGACAAGCATTGTGCAGCTTTTCCGGATGCTGCATCACAAAAGAATCAAAACCTGAGGTTCTGAGTTCGACTTCCCGACAGAATTAGCTTCTATACCACACATCCGTTCAGCCATTTCTTATGCTAATGGGGAAACCTGAATATAAAATGCATACAGGATCAAAAGGACGTCAAGTGCATTGTACAATATGAGTATTTACTCAGAATTAGTCTTTTTAAATATTAAATATATGTTATCAATTTTTAATACTAACAAAGCTTTAAAAATATAGCACAAATAACGTTAATGGACAAAAAAAACTCTCCAAGTAATATAACTTTGTTTCTCGTATGGCTTTATATTTAATTACAAAATACAATATTAATTATTTTTTTAATCAAAAAGGTTTCAACTTAAAAGTCACGGTTCTCCATATGAGGATATTAACCCTTTCTTCCCTGTGATGTGTAACTAGTACACATTGCTTCTAAAAACTTTAATATCTCTATAAATATAATAAATACTGGGTTCAGATTTTGGGTATTTCTCGGTAAAACATATACGCATTGAATGAAAAAATGTCGACGTGTTCCGAAAAAAAATTGGAATCACTGATCTATGGTAATTTTTTTAATAAATTGAAAATAAAAAACAGTCTTCTAAGAAGAGTGCACTTTGTAGTGTTGTAGGAAATTTATTCATGAATTAAAAAAAATGATTCATAAAGTTAATAAAAGTTATTCATAAATTAAATAAAAATTATTCATAAATTAAATAAAAATGATTCATAAAGTTAATAAAAGTTATTCATAACTTAAATAAAAATTATTCATAAATTAAATAAAAAAATAATAACTTAATGAAATATCAACAAAAATAGTGATGTCAAATGGTTTGGTTTTAAAAAAGACAGGAAAGCAGTCAGCTTCCTCTAAAAGAGGCGGTGACAGTAGGAAAAATGATTGTGGAAGAAAATATAGCGATTGAACTAAGTGGAAAGAGAATAATAACAAAACTTCTGTTAGAAATACGAGAAACTTTTTACAAATCAAATATGAATAATATGTTAGTTATAATACATTAAACTTGATGATACAATAATTGGGTAATTTCACATTTCTGTGGGCGGATATTTTTAATGTTGATGTGATGTCTTCGAAATTTCAGTGTTGATGTTTGAAATTTATTGATATTTTATTTTTTGATTTGTAAATGCTGATATGTTTTGCAAAGGTCACTTCAGTGACGTAAAGTTCTAGAAGAATAACGCTTTGAGTACAAAAATTGACTCGCTGGGAAATCCATATTAATGCTTTGAACACAATAATAGGCTCGCTGGGAGGTCCACATTAACGCTAAGAGTACAAAAATTGACTCGCTGGGAGGTCCATATTAACGTTTTGAGCACAAAAATAGACTCGCCGGGAGGTCCATATTAACACATTGAGCACAAATAAAAGTCTCGCTGGGAGGTCCACATTGATGTTTTGAGCACACAAAAAAAACTCGCTGGGAGGTCTATATTGACGCTTTGAGCACAAAAATCAGAAATCCGTATAATTGGAAATGTGCTCAGTAAAAATAATCTTAAAGTTATTTACTTTACTTTATGTCCGTTGGCACTTTCCTATGGTATATCAGTTTGGAGGGATGCACCTTAACACAAAAACACATACTGCAGGTTTCTCAAAAAATAATTATAAAATAATTAATAAACTTCCTGCCCGGTACCCTACAGCGGAGCTTTTCAGGGAGAATCGGGTTCTGAACATAGCCAATTTACATTTCAAGTTCATTCTCTGGCATTATCATGGAGATAAGGAGAAGATGCACACTCAGCACAGACACACGACATGCATGGTAACTGATCAAATGTTTACCATCCCTAGAGTTAAAACATCTTTTAACTAAAGGCAAGATTCCTATGTTGGCTCCCATAATGTACAATGGAGTGCCAAATTCAATAAAGGCAAAAGGAAGAAAACAATTTAGGAATTCGATCGGAGCGTGATTGTTATTGCGACAGGAATTTGAATACTTGTGCTTGCAAGAGACTTGTAGCAAAGGTTTGTGTGAACTCTTCGAGTGTGGTGTTTTTAATTTTTTTACGATTATGTGTGGTATATTGTGAAATGAACGTTTTGGTCTGTCTGGAGTGATGAAATGTAAGGGGTTTGATTCACATGATAAGTATATACTCGTATGTTATTGAGTGTCACTATTTGTCAGCGTGATGAGAATGTGCAACGGTGTGTCACATAATCGAAATTCGGAAAGAAATAACGATTAATTTGATCATGCTATAGTATATGTCCTCAGTGAGATACAGGCAAACTCCTTGTTTACTTAACACGACAAATGGAAAGCAACCAACCCTGATCCACTAAAATTGAGTATTCAAATTAAATAACCTGTTGTTTTTTTCCGCAAATTAGGTAGTTATAGATTCTTTGTCATGTATAAATAAAATTAAAAAAATAATAAAAGTTTTTTAATAAATATCTTTGCAAACCAAATTGAAAAGCAAAAATGATGATGGAATTTGATAATTGAAGTTTCATGAAAACCTTAACAAAACTGGTGATAGTTAACAGCCTTGTTGCACAAAAGTCTATTTATTCGATATTTACGAGAAATCGGAATTTATTTGAATTGCGGAAAATGTAATAACTAAATTAATATGGTAAAGGAATTTGCCAACCACCCTTCCAACTATTTCATCCCCCCCTTCCACAAAAGCGGACTTTGTGTCCATTCGCATCACAATATTTTGCGAAGCTTTCTCTTATTGTTTGAAGTTTACGTTTTGATCATCGCTCTACCATGAAATTGTTTGTTTGAAATGGATGCTTTCGTATTTCAAATATATCGATAAGCTTTGACAATTAACTCAAAGAAATAGTTGTTTAACTATTCAATCTGGTATTTTTTCGAGAAGTTTTCAAAACTTTTTATTTTTAATTAGTTGTTTTAAATATTTCGTTTGTCACCTTAAAAAAAGGTAAGGATTGAACAAAGGATTATTTTCGTTTAAATAATGAATTATATTAAAAAAAACCTTATTCATATATTTTTTTACAATCTAGGTGGCTGAATGATCAATGGGACCAGTCTCAAGATATCAAAGTAAATGTGCAGGTGCCATGAAGCTGGTTCTTTAAAATGTAGTCTCATTTGGAATCTCGAATTAGGCATTTGAATTTTGCGTTTCCACATATTCTTTGTATTTATTCGAGAACACAAATGATGTCACTCCCGTAATGCAAATGGATGGAGAAACATTACCAAATTGTGACTCCTTTAAGTATCTTGGGTCACTCATCCATAGCGATGGAGGATGTGCAGCAGATGTAACACATAGAATTAGTGTGGGATGGATGAAGTTTAGATCAATGACGGGAGTTCTATGTGATCCGAAAATGCCAGTAAAGTTAAAAGGAAAAGTATACCGAACGATTTCAGACCCACACTCCTCTATGGCTCCGAATGCTGGACGATGTATAGCTCTTACTCTAGACAACTAGAAACTGCTGAAATGCGCATGCTAAGATGGTCAGCTGGTGTGTCCCTAAGATACAAATTAAAAAGCTCACGCATTCGTTGAAGCCTAGGTGTTACATACATCAACAGCAAGATGGAGGAGAGGCGATTGAGATGGTATGGACACGTTGGACGCAGAGCACCCGATCACATTGTGAACCAGGCAATGTCCATGGATCTTCCTCGAATAACAATCAGAGGAAGACCAAAGAATTCATGGGTAGTGCAAAAAGATAACCTGATGCAGAGGTACGGCCTGGGCGACGTAGTTCGGGACAGAAGAGAATACAACCTGAGGACGAAGAGAGCTGACCCCAACAGTCTTCGCAGACAATGAGTTGGGATGGAGCCAGGGAAAAGAAAAGAAGACATATTCGTTGTATTTACTTATCCATGATGATGTGGCGGTCGCCCACTCGGAACACTGTGGGCGTTTATACATACGGTCAATGACCGATGAAATGACCTTCGCATTCCTCGATAAATCTAAATAAACAAGTCCAAAGTTCACACGCCGGCCATTCAATCCATAGCCGAGCGGACCGCATTCCATACTAGAGAGAGAACGCACCACGCTTGTCTCGCCAGTTCCGTATTTGAATGATACCTACATACAACATTAATCGTTTTTGCTAATGCAGAAACGAAACGAAGGATATCTTGCTTGCATTCCCGCACACACGCGGAAATAGTATAAATACCTACGTTTACTAATAAAGACTCTTTTTCCGCATTGCGATCTAACGTGTTTTATTATTTATCAACAAATTATCCTCATCATCTCTTCCCTTCACGACCGAACTCCTAAAATGACATTTACTAAGGCCACTACAAAGAAATTAGAAGCTTTTCAAATCAGGCGCTATCGAAGAATGCTGATATAGTCTCGTGGGTTGACAAAGTCTTTAATGATAACAACTTGAAACGGATAAATAAGAATTATTCACTATGATGAAGAAAGAAACAGAAGTATTTATGCAACTGTACTCTTCTTTCTAACGGAATATCAAGAGTGACGCTCGGTGTGATACAATGCGAGCTGGCCGTCTTGATCCCGTATCGTACTAATAACTGTGTATTTTGTTAGATTTTGTAAGAATTTAGACGTTTGTACTCGCATCTCAGGATTTTTTAATATTTGGTTTATTTTTTGTAATGAATGAAATACTTGCTTATTATATTTAACAATATTATTGTAAGGTGCATTGTACGGTTATATTGTATCACACATGAGTTATATAAACAGTTCAACCTGGTGGGTTTCTTGCCATTTGGTATTATCTTCCATCCAACCAGACGACCTCTGTGACCTGGTGGTAAGACACTTGTCTGCCGATCCGGAGGTTGCGGGTTCGATCCTCACTGGAACCCAGATTTTTTAAAATAGGATTCCAGTCTGGTTAACACTTAGGGCATATAAAAACCATCTTTCTGGTTGGTTGGAAGAGATTGCCACATGGCAATAAACTCGCCAGGTTAAAAAAAATATTTGAAAATACCTTAAGCGAAACCATGTTGAAATGCTTTTTTTAAAAAAAATGAGTTTCAGCGGAATTTGAACGCGCAACCTCCGGGTTGGAAGGCAGGTGTCACCAGCCACCCTTGACGAATTAATAAATATATAGTATTGTATAACACTTTTGTTGTACACAGTACAACCTGGCGAGCTCATTGGTATATGGTAATCTATTCCAACCATCCAAAAATATGTTAAAGAAGCCTTTAGAGAAAATCAGACGGGAATCCTCAATTTTTAATATAAGATTTGCAGCGGGAATGGAATCTGCAACCTCCGGTCTGGAAGACAAGTGTCTGTTACTAGGCCACGGAGGTCGTTAAATTTATTATGTTTTAATTATTGTATTTAAAACTTTTATTGCAAATACAATCTGGCGGGCTTATTGCCAGGAGGCAATCTCTTCCAACCAACCAGTTAAATAAACTGATGAAAAAAAATATATATACTACGTTCTTACAACACTTCTTGTTCATCAAACTAAACAAGAGAGAAATCCTTAATACTCCACTACTTCAGGAGCAAGAAAATAATATAATATCTGAAAGCCAGAAGGATAAATAGACGGCGGGCCATTCGTTAACGATAAGGTTTCAGTTGTCTCAAAGGGATCCAACTCTAGAGATAACTGAATCCTGGAGTCTGTAATCCGAAATCCTGGAGGTTTTTAATCGGGGAAAATAATATCAACTGTCTGAATAGCCCATATAATCTACTGGACTGGTTTAAGGAAAGCAATAAGAACGGAAACTATTGAGGGTGATTTT
>OX463865.1:15867428-15927975 GCA_949825065.1 Odontocerum albicorne
AAACCTGTGTCTGAGAGATGTTCCTTCGGAGAGAATAAGGGATTAATGGTAGAATTCTTCTTCATCTGATAAATTGGTTGTTCCAAATCAATCTTATAAAGCGGTGTATTATGAAAGAACTTTTACCGTTGCTGATCCTGTGGCGTGAAACTGTCTGACTCTTAGTAGTAATATATGGGTGGTACATACAGTTATATGATCCATTTAAAGGCAACCTTTTTTGGGAGGTCTTTTCCAAATTTACTATGTTATATGAACACTATATGAATACTATACAATACGCCACATTAAACCTAAAGCTAAACGTGTCCCTATCACATATCGGAAGATCAACAAAGGGCTCTTTGTAGTTCGTCTTTCTTTGAAGGTGTTACTATCACATATCGGAAAATCAACAAAGGGCTCTTTGTAGTTCGTCTTTCTTTGAAGGTGTCACTATCACATATCGGAAGATCAACAAAGGGATCTTTGTAGTTCGTCTTTCTTTGAAGGTGTCACTATCACATATCGGAAGATCAACAAAAGTATATTTGTAGCTCGTCTTTCTTTGGTAAGTTTTCTTACCAAATCTGTGTTTTCTGAACATATGCAAATGTGGAAAAGTACCTTGTTTAACCACTTAACGACGCTCGTGAGAAACACTCCCAACAAGTCGAAACAAGATTTGCCCGAACGAGGCTCGGGGTCGTCAGTATAAAAATAAATTTTGTGCCTGAGTCTCGCTCGGGCCAAACTGTCAAGTGGTTAATGACTGCATCCACCACCTTCCTATCCTTACACTCAAGTTATTATATTTTTGTAATATTTTTAATCTGACAATAAAAGTGGTTTCGATTTCTAAGTTACAGCACCCTTGAGGAGAGTCAGCTTTCTAAACGGTAGATTATAAAATGTCCTTTTTGCTCTTATTATTCGTCGTTATCGTTGCTGGCGATTACGACGAATGCATTCCAACGTCAATTCAGTTGGAAAGCGAAGCCGTGCAGAGGAGTTATTGTTGCTTTCTTATTTTCTCTCCTTTTTTATTGAGTGAGCTATTGCACACTAAGAAACTAGGTGGGCTCACCACTGTAATGCATCTGGTGGGATACGAAGGAGAATCGATTGGGGTACACTAGTATGTTTTTTCTTTTTTGTTGAAAAAACTATTATTACTATTGGAATGAACTAATGTTTAAGCGTATGTATGTTAACGTAAAAAAATTCTTCCCTAAAAGCTAAGCTATTATTGTATACAAACAACACGGCCCTGACTGAATGGGAGTTGACTAGCAACCACCCTCTGGGGGTCTCAACTGACCCCTTTAGGCTATTACAGTTGTATCTGGGTATAAATCTCGCCAGCCCTGCAAAGGGTTTATCCCTGAGAGACGGATCGCGCACTTTCATCACAATATTCAGGGTTGCCCGTGTGAGAAATTGATTGAAATTTATGAATATGTCAAAAAGCTGTTAATCATTCACAGAAGTGGTTTTGGATACTTGCTATATCTGGCGTAATAAACGTCAATTTGAAACTCGTTAATATTATATGCGATGTGTCGATGTATGAAATAATAAGAAATGTGATAGGGCTGCTAAAAAAGGAAACTAAAAACTGATGCGACAAGAAGGTTGAAAAATACTACGTTGGGTTGTTAAAATATGTTGAATAAATGGGTGACAAAATAAAAACTGAACAAATGTATAATGCAAGAATAAGTGGGAGTCGTGGTAAAGGACAATCGATAAAAGTATGGTTGGGTCAAGTAAATGAAATTTTGAAAGCAGGTGGCTCGTGAAGCCTCGCACCATGATATTCTGTTTTCTTTCTCACCATGCCATCTCCTTCTGACTGTGGTCGTAACGTGATATATAGTGATCCATTAACAAATGAAAGTCAGGATACCTATACAAAATACTTCCTATAAGTATAAACTGATAAACAACACAATCACACACATGACACAACAGTAGAATAGATACTCCTCGGTTCGCCATGAACAACTGTGGTCGCAACGTGATATATAGTGATCCATTAACAAATGAAGTCAGGATAACTACACAAAATACTATCTATAAGTATACACTGATTAACAACACAATCACACACATGACACAACAGTAGAATAGATACTCCTCAATTCGCCATTCACAAGTGTGGTCGCAACGTGATACATTAACAAATGAAGTCATTATAGCTACACAAAATACTTCCTATAAGTATACACTGATTAACAACACAATCACACACATGACACAACAGTAGAATAGATACTCCTCAATTCGCCATTCACAACTGTAGTCGCAACGTGATACATTAACAAATGAAGTCAGGATAACTACACAAAATACTTCCTATAAGTATACACTGATTAACAACACAATCACACACATGATACAACAGTAGAATAGATACTCCTCAATTCGCCATTCACAACTGTGGTCGCAACGTGATACATAGTGATACATTAACAAATGAAGTCAGGATAACTACACAAAATACTTCCTATAAGTATACACTACTATACACTGATTAACAACACAATCACACACATGACACAACAGTAGAATAGATACTCCTCAATTCGCCATTCACAACTGTAGTCGCATCTTTCTATCTATCTATCTATCTATCTATCTATCTATCTATCTATCTATCTATCTATCTATATATCTATCTATCTATCTATCTATCTATCTATCTATCTATCTATCTATCTATCTATCTATCTATCTATCTATCTATCTATCTATCTATCAATATATCTATCTATCTATCTATCTATCTATCTATCTATCTATCTATCTATCTATCTATCTATCTATCTATCTATCTATCTATCTATCTATCTATCTATCTATCTTTCTATCTATCTATCTATCTATCTATCTATCTATATATCTATCTATCTATCTATCTATCTATCTATCTATCTATCTATCTATCTATCTTTCTATCTATCTATCTATCTATCTATCTATCTATCTATCTATCTATCTATCTATCTATCTATCTATCTATCTATCTATCTATCTATCTATCTATATATCTATCTATCTATATATCTATCTATCTATATATCTATCTATCTATCTATCTATCTATCTATCTATCTATCTATCTATATATCTATCTATCTATATATCTATCTATCTATCTATCTATCTATCTATCTATCTATCTATCTATCTATCTATCTATCTATCTATATATCTTGAAAGAAACAAACGTTGTGCTGAGAATTTATGTTTTAAAGTGCGTTATGTTGCATTTTATGTAGATTGATTGCAAATGAATAAAGTAATTTATTTGTACTGTACTATTTTTTTGCATTAATATTAAATTTGTGTGGTGAGGTGAGAACAGTTGACTCGAGACGACTCCGTATCGTATAATAAACTGTGTATATTGTTAATAAAAATGTTTTTTTTTAATCATTTTGACTTGTTTGACTTGTTTAATAAAAAAAAATGTAATCATTTTGACTCATTTATATGTTATTTTAATTGTTTCATTGCGTTGAAGTACATTTTCACGTATAATTGGCGAGTTGAAAAGGATATTGAAAGAGGGGATAAGAAACAAGGTAAACGAAGCACTTAATGTTATAGACAATAACCGCGCAATATCAGCAGTAGGAGAAATGCAATGACATAATAGTGTGATGGTGCCCACCTTGATGTATGGAAGGGACATTTAGATTTGGTTGAATAAGGATACGAGTAAGAACACTGTGAAAACGCGTGAACTGAGGAAAAATTGTGAACTGTCAATGCTTGAAAGAAGGCAGAATGAAGACATTAGGAATGAATGCATGGATGAAATGGATGTTTTAAGTGAGATGAAGAAAGAAACTTAAAAATGATTTGGACATGTCAAGAAAATGAATGTAAGAAGAATGAATATGCGAGTATACAAGTCAGAAGTGCAAGATATGCATGCGTAGAAGAGATAGATCAACAAGAACAGGACTGAACTTAATATATCAGATTTTGAAAGAATGTTAAGTGAGAAGTATAAATTCTATAATATTGTGCATGACGAGATATATATGAATGTAGATGAAGCGAAAGTTGTATGCTTGGATATAAAAGTTTGGAGATCTGTTCTCTGTGCCTACACCGTAAGAGATTCGACGTGATGATATGTAAAATGTGCCTTTTTGTTGAATTGATATAAACTGTCAATATAATTCTTAAGTTTAAAATTACTTTGTAAATATAATATTTTAAATAAAACATAAACAATTTTTTTTAAATAATTTTCTAAACAACACTGTTACTGCCCTTTAAGCAAAAAACGCAGCTAACGGGAAAAAGTCAGAAATTTAACTAAGTATGAGGCTATATTCCATATCAAATTCTGAACCATAATCCATAAAAAAATACAGAAAACCATTTATTTCAATACAAAATCGACATAATGTATTCTTTAATTTTACAAAATGCTAGATTTTTCTAAGCAAAAAAGCAGTAAAATGTGATTCATAAGCAAAAAGACAGCAAATGCCTATGCGTTTGTTGCGTTTTTGCTTATGAATTACATTTTACTGATTTTTTGTTTTTGTTTATAATCATTTGCTTTCCTTGCGCTGCCTATTGGCTAATTTGAATGTATGTCTTAAAGTGCTCCTTTAACTTTGTTTCCTACTAAAATACGCCATTCGAATTTTTAGTTCCGCGTTCCCATCGCCTGAGAAAAAATAAGGTTTCGCAACAAATTCAATGAATTGTTTTAATACTGCAAAATAATTTTCAGAATTATATACCAGTGAGCTTTAGAAAAAATTGTACAGCAAGGTAATTGCTTCCGAGTATCCATTTGCATTACTCATGAAATGATTTGAATAAAGGTTATTTTCTGCGAATTTGTTTCGTACTAGCAATATTAAGTGCATGTTTTGAATTTCTAAGTAATAAGTTTCCATGGATACCGTGATAGAGAAAATTATTCTTAGTCATTAACGTAAAACATTTTGTTCAATCAAAACTAAATTATTTCAATTTATGTCAAATAATATAGACGTTGTTAATTAAGAGCTCACGCATTCGTAGTAGCCTGGGAGTCACTGACAAAAATAGTAAGCGGGAAGAGCGACAGCTGAGATGGTACGGGCACATAAGACGGAGACCGCCAGACCATACTGTAAATCAGGTAATATCTGTGGATCTTCCTTGACAGCCGTCCAGAGGAAGACCAAAGAACTCCTGGATGACTCAATGCTCCAAAATCCTGCAGAGAAACGGCCTAGATGAAAGCGACACCCAGAACCAAAGAATATACAGCCTGAGAACGAGAAGAGCCGAACCCAACAGCCTACCTAGACAATGAGTAGGGACAGTGCCAGGAAGAAGAAGAATACAGACGTTGTTATCATTCGTAATAACTGTGTTGATTCCTTGGCAAAAGAAGCATGTTCTACCAATTATCCCCGATTTTATATTTTAGTGCCCAATTTACTTGTTTCCTATTGTTACACGTCGTTTGCCATTTCCCTTAACTCTTCCATCATCTAAGAAAATACTTTTCTAAAAGCAGGATTTTTCAACTTGGTCCAATATTTCATCGTTTACATATACTCGTTTATCGCATTTACTTTATCTTTAACACTTTTCTATCAACATATCTCTTTTCATCTCTTACACAATTTACTTATCAAACTCTGAAGTTAACCTTCATTCTTAGCTTACTCTGCGATGTCACCGGTATTAAGAAACTAGCATACATTCTCCATTGACATTGTATCTATTGTTAATATTAAACAAGTAGAGTGACACACCACATCCTTGCTTTACCCCTTTTGGAATAATAAATCACTCAATTAAGAAAACATTCACTATTCTAGATTTCAACCTATAATGTTGCGATACCACATATTGATTTACATTCAAAACCATATTCATTAAATATTTTCCATTGTTTGCCTCGATATACCTTTCAACAGTATGATGGATCACTGATAACAATGTGTTTTTACAATGGGGTAGTTTTACACATATAATCAACAGATTATTATCAAAATAAATAAACAAAAGGAGATAACTAAGCCCCTTGAAGTAGTGGAACAAAGTTTTGTCAGTTTTATAGGCATATAAATTCAATTCATTGCTCAAACTTAGAAATTTATCGCAATATTCATCAATTGGAGCAAAAATATCCGTGATTCTACACACATGATGGTCTTTATGGTTCTTTTATTTATGCCTTTCTTAATTTCACCCCTTTTTCACTCTACCAATAATAATAATAATAAAAGGACACATTATATAGCAGCGTTTTGAGAGCAAACTCTCCTCAAGGGCGGTTTAACTCAAGATTTGAAACCACTATTAAAGATAGATTAAAAAAATTGTAAAAAACAACAGAAAACTTACAAAGAGAAGACGAACAACAAGGGAACAAAGAAGATCTTTTGATATGTGGTGGTAACAAATTCGGTTTATGGTTTAGTGTAGTGTCTTGTGTAGTGTTCATATAAATTTTGATAAGACCTCCCAAAACTCTTTTTGTAAACACTTTAAGTCAACTCTTGAGTCTATGTGTAGGTATATCTAATGCAATTCGAGTAACAAGCAAAATTCCATTAATTATTTCATTTCCGATCATCTACAAAAAAATTAGAAATTTTTATAATTTACAACCTTTAATCCCAAATAACTGAAGAGCGTAGGCTTTAAAACATTTGATGTACTTGTGGCAGAGTTTGTCCTCTATTGACTGGGTTGTATCTCGACTGAGATGATGTTATGAGATGAGCCCAGACTTTTTGATAGCTGCATTATGCTGCGGATATAAAATATGTACTTCATAGTTTTGACATTCAGCTATCAGTTGATGTGTTGGGGTAGTGTTTCGTGAATGCACTGTTTTATTAAGGAAATTTACATAATTAATTTAAGATTTATTTATATTTTTCGTTTTTTTTTTTCAATGAAAAACATAAATCTCTCTTTAGCCATATATTTATCTTACTTAAGGCAGATACGATTCACACAAAAAAATTGAGAAACATATATAGTGCCGCTGTGAGTATAAAAAACTCCACCATAATCACATTCTATAAAAAAAATAGTAATTAAATTAGAAATAATAATAATTTCACAAAGGATCAATCATTCACATATGTTTTAAGTAAGATAAAGAAAGGGCTTTAAAATGGTTTAGACATGTGGAGAGAATGAACGAAGAAAGAATAAATATGCAAATATACAAGTTAGAAGTGCAAGGTGTGCGTGGAAGAGCCAAAAAGATGGACCAAATAGACCAGACTTTGAAAGAAGGTAAAGGGAGATGTATGAATAATATAATATTTTGCATGACGAGATGCATGAATTTGGAGGAGGCGAAAGTTGTATGTATGGATAGAAAAAAAAACATATATGATATATTTTCTATGTCTATCCCGCAAGGAACACGGTGTGATGATATGTATGTATGTATGCATCATTTACTGATTTAGAAGCATAAAATATCTTTGATGAATCCACTAAAATCAAGAAAAAGGCACCTGCTCATGAAATATACCTCCTTTGCATTGTTTTGAAAATGTTTAAATTGTTTTGGAAATGTTTGCATTGTTTTGGAAATGCTTGCATTGTTTTGGAAATGTTTGCATTGTTTTGCAAATGCTTGCATTGTTTTGGAAATGCTAGCATTGTTTTGGAAAAGTTTGCATTGTTTTGGAAATGTTTGCATCGTTTTGAAAATGCTCGCATTGTTTTGGAAAAGAGTAGTAAGTACTTAATGCCATGTTAATAATCTATTTTTTAAATAATAAATCTAGACTTCTCACGATATAAGCAATCGCTCTACAACGACTTTCAAAGCGACAAGCAATCTCTGGTACTCTGTTATAATTCTTCAATTAACAAATCCAAGCAGTTTGTCAAAACGTCTCATAAAGTATAGTATAAGATGACACATTACCAACACTAATAATTATTATTTTCTAATCTCTCACACACTGTTTAAGTGTTTTATCCCCCACTCTGTTTCCATCTTTTGAGGGGGGCCATTAATTAAAACCATCACAGTGGAAATATGAAATAAATTTGATTATTTCTCCGAGTACGTCACTGCCTCGGATGGGGAGTTTATTTAATTAGGGGAGAAAGGGTGGGAGTATGAAATTAATTTACGTATGAAAGGAAATGGGAGTTTGCATATCACGTATGTGTATGTACGAGTATGTGCGATTGTAAAATTCAATTCTTAAATTCTTCGTTAATAACAACAGGGCGATTTATTTCGCTCTCGATTCTCCTCAAAGACGCTCAACTTGATGATAAAACCCACTATAATATTGTATAATGGGCATATACGAGGGTTGCTACTTAAATTTTGAGACAGACAAATATTTAACATAAGTAAAAACAAATATTTAACATAGAAAATGGCTTTATTGTTTTTCAAAATACTCTCCATGAAGATCAATACACTTATGCATGCGTTTGAACGAAAATGTTCACGATTTAATTCCATTTTTGGCCTAGATGAATTGTTCAAGTCACTGTAAACTACACAAATAGTAATCGTATGACAAAACTTTCTGAGCACGTATACCATTTAAAACGTCAAACTTTACGATGCTGATGTCAGATTTGACGTATCTACACTGGTGTTGTCATATCTCAAAAATTAAGTAGCAACCCTCGTATACTGAATGATTGAAGAAATTCTTGGGTATTAAAATATGTACTTCTTAACATATTACACAATTCAATTCAAACACTCTAGAAAGAGTACAATACAGATTGCGTTATATCAAGCTTAGGATATGGTGTTACTTGTTACTTGTTATATCACCTGAACGAAATGGTTTTTTGTAATACTGTCTGATTAATAAACTTCCAAATTCTATGTTATGATGCCTATGTTATGATGCAGTCTCAGACATATTTGGTGATGGCTTAAAAAGTTTAATGACTTTTAAAGTTCTCCTAGATAGCGTTTTTGTTAATTTGAATTATCATTCGGACGTCACGGTGTAACCATAGTTGTTTTTTCACTTTTTTTTCGTTGATTTTTTTCTTTTAATCTTTCCGACATCTATGAAAATATGTTGAAGTACCGGTATGTGATAAGTTTTTTTATCTTATATCCTTGAACTACCTGAGCCTTGGCCTGTCCTTTATTTGTTTTATATGTATGGTAGTTAGTTTATATTTTTTGTGACAGGTTAATTTTATAATTATACGCAATCAAAATTATAAGTAAAGTATTATTATTGTAACCATTTTTATGGTCGATAAGATATCGTACGATACAAAATAAAATAAAATGATACTCGACCAAGACAGCATCAATATTTACTAAGATCAAAATGGTATTTTTATGCCATCCTTGATGTATGTGACACGTAAATTAAAACATCTGAAAGGAACCAAATAAAGGCTTTAAAAATGCGAAGATGTATGATAAATTACAGAATGAAGTGATCAGTGAACAATTTTCACTTAAAGTAGATGTATTGAATACTCAGAGATAGTTTGGCTATATAGAACGAAGGAATGAAAAAACAGTGCAAATGTGATTGCACGACAAGTATTGTAGATAAAATCAAATGAAGTATGGTTGGGTGATAAAAATAAAATTTGAAAGAAGGAAATGTAAAAAGTCAGAGAAATTTGTGAAGTTGTATGAATAGGTGTATATATGCAGAAGAGGCGAAATATACGAGTATGTGTTGCGATAAAAATATCTGGCGCTCTATCCTCTCTGCCTACTCCAATAGAGAAACCGAGGGATGGTATGTATGTACGAGTATATATATAATGTAGAATTATAAATATAAACATGTAATTGTGCACTCACACAATTTTACTCCTACCCTTACGGGACAGAGGGGTGGTGTAGTAAATAAGATTTGTTAAGACTTGGGGTGTCTTGCTATACGTTCTTATATATCTTGAATTGTTCACTGTGTCTTCTTCTGTCTTCCGTCAACTTACAAAATAGGATCATTTTTAGGAGTTCACCCCACACTGATAATGGAATGAAACAATTCCTGTTTTAAAAATAAAAACATATTAATTGACATTGTACACATCTTGACCAAATAATAACTTTCTTACCAATGCTGATAAACTTCATTTACAAACACTTTCTAATACAGTATCCACATACGACTATTCATGTTGTACAAATCCCTCTCATTAGTGTATCCTTTTCTCATAATTACGCGTCCTTTACAACGTACGCTGAAAGGGATATTGGGTCAGATTGCTTCAAATGATAATACCGACCCTAACAGTGCGACAGATTCACACAAAACATATAATACACACTAGAGACATCTAGCGGTGGATACGCCAATGTAATTGCCAAATTACCCTAGGCTAATTAATTCTCGCAATTATTCACAGGTGTCTCTCTCTCTTGCCCAATGTCCTCCTTTCCGATCTGTGTTGGGGGGAGTGAGAGAGGGAGGCGAAGTGGATTTGAATCGCACCTAGTCTGAAAGGGGAGAGAGCTTTGAATCACACCTGAAGATGGATTCGTGAGATAACTCCGAAACGCGTCGGTAAATCTATGCTAGCCTTTATCTTAATACCTGCTGACCTTTATTCAGGTGAATGTATAGGGATATTTTAGCTTTCACGCTATCTGGAAAGGAATTATCTTTCGCCCATTCGCACGTACTTGGAAAATGTGGCTTTAAGTTTTTATCTGAAAGTATTTACAGGGAGACGGTATTTTATTTAGTTAACATTCACTTTGACATTTTCTATTTTATTAAATAAACATTTACATTGTAATTTGTTTAGTCAAATACTGTTTATTCCACTTTACATAACGGAATAATCCTACCGGTTTCAAGGTTTTCACCTCATCATCAGGGGGGCATAAATGAGAACTCATTTGTATTACCCTGATAATGAGATGAATACATGGAAACCGGTAGGGTTATATCGTTATATAGTATAATATAAAGTGGAAGAAACACTGTTTGACTAAACAAATTACTATGTCTATAAACCTCTATGGTGTTAGTGGTAACGGAAATAAATTGGACAGATTATAGGCCCTAGAAATTTCTAAGTCAGTATACCGATCGGAACATCTGTTGAACAGTTATTTCCCCAAAATCTCTCCGCTCTTGGCCGAAATTGTCCCGTGCCTTCCTCACCCCCAGCCTCCAACCGCTGAAGCGTGTATATCGGTACCAGTTCGAACAGCATTTAGTCTTGTTTGCGCTCCCCTGATGATGAGAAGAAAGCCTTGAAACCGGTAGGGTTATACCGTCACAAAAAAGTGGAATAAACAGTGTTTGTTAAAAATAAATTACAATACAACTATTGTAATTTGTTTTATCAAACACTGCTTAATTCCACTTTTTGTAGCAGTATAACCTTACCGGTTTCAAAGCTTTCACCTCATCTTCAGGGGAGCACAAACACAAGTCTTGTTTGTGCTCCTTTGAAGACGAGGTGAAAGCCTTGAAACCGGTAGGGTTAAACCGCTACAAAATGTGGAATAAACAGTGTTTGATAAAACAAATTACAACGTATTTAAACCTCCACAATGTTAATGCCTTAACTATAAATAATATAATACAACTATCACACCATCTCGCTGTCGGGGTAGGAAGAGAGAAAAGAACGCTATACTTTTCAAACTCAACACACATCCTCAGCCTTTTTCACATCCATACACATTCTCATAAAACCTCTACGATTTTATGACTTGCTACGTTGCCTTCTTTCAGAACACGGTCTTTCTCTTACACGCCTTCCACTCATATTTGCACCGTATATCTGTTTTGTTATACATATATATTTTTAATCTGTCAATGATAGTGGGTTCCAATTCCAATTTAGAGCGCCCTTGAAGATAATCTACTTTCTCAAAGGAGCGTATCTTCATCGTTACTATAACGCCATGTTCATATTGGGGTAGTCAGAGAAAATATATCTCCACTTCAATCACACTTTTACTTTTGTCACGTCCATACTCTTCGTTACGCATACTCTCTAAAGGATTTCACTCTTTTCTCTTTTAAAATATGATAATTTAATCGTGCTATGGTTTTCATCTTTTCACACCTCTCCAATACTTTATAAATAACAAGAAAAGGTTTTACTTTTGATCTTTCTGCGTGCTGTATCAACTTTATTGATCATCATTTTCTTTTAATCAGTATTTCTTAATTAATTTTCTCATTTCTTTTTCTGTGATCACCGTACTTTCGTGTATTCTGAACAATATTCTGATTTAAAAAAAAATTGTAAATTTTTTTTTGTCACATTAACATTTCGGTTGCGTATCCTTATTTTAGAATCAAGATTCCAGTATGAGCAGACACCTTTATTTCTATATTGTTTAAGTTAAGGCATTGATGCTGTGGAGGTTTAAAGAATTTGTAATTTGTTTTATCAAACACTGTTTATTCCACTTTTTGTAACGGTATATCGTAGAGGTTTTATGAGAAGGTGTCTGAATGTGAAAAAGGCTGAGGATGTGTGTTGAGTTTGGAAAGTATAGCGTTCTTTTCTCTCTTCCTACCCCGACAGCGAGATGGTGTGATATTTGTATTATATTATTTATAGTTAAGGCATTAACATTGTGGAGGTTTAAAGACATTGTAATTTGTTTTATCAAACACTGTTTATTCCACTTCATGTAACGGTATATCGTAGAAGTTTTATGAGAAGGTGTATGGATGTGAAAAAGGCTGAGGATGTGTGTTGAGTTTGGAAAGTAAAGCGTTCTTTTCTCTCTTCCTACCCCGACAGCGAGATTAAATTATTTATAGTTAAGGCATTAACATTGTGGAGGTTAAAAGACATTGTAATTTGTTTTATCAAACACTGTTTATTCCACTTTTTGTAACGGTATAACCCTACCGGTTTTAAGGAATCATCAGGGGGGCACAAACAAGACTGAATTCTGTTCGAACTGGTACCGATATTCACGCTTTTAACGGTTGGGGACTGAGGGCTGAAGGAGGCATGGGACGATCTCACCCAGCAGCGGAGAGATTTTTGGGATATATGTGTTTACTAGATGTTCGCCGATGCCCTGACTTAGAAATTTCTAGGGACTCTAATCTGTCCAATTTATTTCCTTTGTTTCTCTTGAAATGAACCTTTGTTTCTCTTGAAATGTTCAGGTCCCTAAATAAATTGTATAACCCACCATTAACTCAATTACGTACTATCTTTTTTCAAAATTTCGCTTTTCATAACCAGTGTGAGAATATTTCCAAGAAAAATCCTCTATTTGTTACGATAGCATTTTAAAAATAATTGTATAAGATCCATCTTTCACCTCAAAAATAACGATCATATAAAAAACTCAATTGTTTGAAAGCGACATACAGACGAAAAGTTCACGTATTGTCATTTTTGTCCATTCCGCCATTTTATCAAGCTAAAAACGTTTTGTGTCTTTCTCATCACGGTCTTGCACTGCGTTTAGGCAGAAACTGATTACAAGTTTTCTCAAATTTTGCAAAAAAATATCAACACCGACCAGTGGCTTTTGATTAGGGGACTGACATTTTTTATTTATTATTACACATGACAAGAAATATACACAATTTGCGAAAAAACAACAGGTAATTTGATATGGACATACAATTTTAATGTATCTGGGTTTGTTGCCTTTCATTTGTCGTATCCCCAGTTAACTAGGCTTTTGCCTGTATCTCACTGAGGATATTTAGCATGAAAAAATAAATCGATACTTCTTTCTGATTTTGGATTACACAAAAACAAAACCCCGTTGCACGCTCTCATCAACCTGACAAACAGTGACACTCAACTACAACTGGAAACATCTTGCGAAATTCAACTCCTTGCACATCATCACTCCAGAAAGATCAAAAATATTCATCCCACAATATACCGCACACAATCATAAGAATAAAAATTAAAACAAAAAATACACAGAAACACAAATACAAAAACAACCAAAATCAAAACAAGAAGAAACCCACACTCACGAGCTCACACAAATCTTTCCCACTCGTCATTCATCCTGAAAGCCCAAGTATTCAAAATCCTGTTGCAATAACAACCACGCTCCGATCGACTGCCTAAATGGTTTTCCTACCTTTACCCTTATTGAAGTCGGCACGCCATTGTATGTAATGGGAGCCAAATAAGCATATTGCCTTTGGGCAAAAGAGGTTTTAACTCTAGGGATGGTGAACATTCCATTAGTTGCCATGCGTGTCATGTGTGTCTGTTGAGTCTACATTGATTTAGTTTTAATTATTTTTATACCTTTATAAAAAGTGTATGAAAACTAACCACGAAAAATACAATAGTTCAAAACTAACATTTGTGAAGGAATCGCCATGATAACTCCAGAAATATGAGATAATCTCATTAAAAATATCCAGAAAAAAGTACAGTGCGTTCTTGTGAGAAAAAAGAGGCAGTTATTTAAACACTTTTTTTTCCCCCAAAAGTCAAAAAATGTTTCTTCTTCTTCCCGGTGTTATGTCAGGTGCCCCCAACCTTGAATATCACCTGAAAGAAAACATCTTTGTCCCCGGCAGTCCGAAAAAGATCTCCAACGCTCCTATGCCAGTCTAATCACGTATATTGCGGAGCCAGGAGATTTGCCTCCTGCCAACACCTCTTTGGCCTTTTATTTTGCCTTGGAGGATCAGGTGCAGTAATTTGTACTTTGCTCCTCTAAGTAAATGACTCAAGTAAGACACCTTTCGCATTTTAATATTAGTCAGCAACTCTCTATCAACTTAGGCTCTTTGAAGAACCCTTGTGTTGCTGGCCATATCCGTCCAGGGTATCCGTAGCATTCTCCGGTGCATCCACATTTCGGATGCTTTCAGTCGGTTCATACTACCAACTTTGAGGGTCCATGATTCCACTCCATGCAATAACACTGACCAAACGTAGCATTTGACTATTCGTTGTCGAAGTTTCAAGTTTAGATTATCATTGCAGAATACGCTTCTCATTTTATTAAAAGCCGCACGAGATGATACAATTCTGCACTTGACTTCGGTTTCTGGGTCGAGGTCTTCCACTAGGATACTTCCTAGGTATTTAAATTTTTTCACTCTCTCTATATCAGCACCGTTCAATGAAACGGTTTCAAAATGTTTATGGAATAAAAAATATATTATCGTCAAACATTTTATTCATTATTTTTCTTCAAAAGTAGACAAGTTACTTTTGCGCCACTCTGTGCTTGTTTTAATTTGTTTATTCCGTTTTAAGCACGTTGTGACCCGGAAATTAGCAAGGATGTGTTTGATGTTTAATCTTATCTGGTTAGATTTAAAAAAATGTCTTATGACAATACACTCGTCATTTGAATACCTTAAAATAGGTTGCCAAAATAAATAAATACATTTCCTTTCTATTAAAGTGTCCGATAATGTATGTTATTAGAGAAAGGGGTTTGATAGCGAGTTGGTGGGTAAATTTATTTGCTCGCACTGTAGTTTGTAAAGGATGGGAAAATGGGGGAGGAAAGCTTTATGGGAGGCGCTTTGAAAAGTCCAAAAGGGTTGTATCTGGACTATTTGTTAATCGAGATAAGGCTTACTTCATTTGTAGAATGACTTCATTAATGTAATGCAATTTTTTTCGCCTTTCAAAAGAGAAAAGTACATTTTTGTAAAGACTTCAAGCTGATTGCACGATATCGCACGATATTGCAGGACTGAAATTTTATTTCTTGGTTGTAAAATTATGCAATTACTGAAAACAGGAAAGCTACAGACAGAAGATACTTTTTTTATTATTTTTTTATTCAACTAAGTAAATTATTGTTCAAACATTTGTCAAGGCTATACCTATATACAAATTTATTACTTAACTAATCTTACATTATATGTTATAATTTATGAACTTACTTAATCTTATTTTCCTACATATCATTAGATACATTTTAATCAAGTTTTTGTCTTAATGTTTTTCAGACTAAAATTTTATTTGTAATCATATCAAAATATTACACTTTCGTTGAATACAGTAAAAAATCGGATTTCTTACCATATAAAAATCAGCTCTAACTAACCAGAAAATGTAATATATTATTTATATAATTTGAGTGTAAAGATAGGAAGGTGATGGCTGTAGCCATTCTGAACAATATTGGTAAGAACTCTGCAGAAAAATTTCCAACGAACGACGAAATACAATGAAACCTTTGTGGATCTTCTGATATGTGATAGTAATAACTTCTTCAACTTTAAGTGTATATGCTTAGTGTTCATACTATAAAAATACATATGACTACCCCCACTGGTCGACTAGTTCCCATTTTGCTTACAAGACAAAAAAGGCTTCGAATCTATGTTGCTGTTTTCTAGGTTAAGACATATTTCGTTCAGATTTACATCGCATTGAATTGTATTACACTTTCGTTGTATACAGTTCAATCTGGTGGGCTTATTATTTTCTTCATCAGTTTCAATCGTGGGGATTAGTTAGCAGCAAATCTCTGCACCTCCTCTTCCCCTCCGCTCGGTCTTCAGCGATTCTCTTGAGCTCTGTATAGGAGGTGCAGTCCATATCGTGGCATATTTGCTCCAGATACTCCCGGCGAGGACGCCCTCTGCCAATCGATCCCTCAATCATTCCCTCCAGTATATTGTGTCGGAGATTTTAATGTCGCAGCATATGACCCATCCATTCTGCATGCCTTTCCGATAAGGTGTTTGACAGGTGCCTGGTTTCTTCGATCCTGCTGAGAACCTCGTCATTTGTAATGTGGTCTCTCCAGGAAATCCTTAGGATTCGTCTATAGGTCCACGTCTCGAAGGTCTCCAATCTTTATGATCCCTTTCGCCTATGCACCATGTCTCGCAACTATACGAGTACATCAAAATACTCCACACATATGTTTGCAGAGCTTTATGTTCATGTTGTTGGAATCGAAAATCTTTGATTTCTTATTAAAGGCGAGTTTTGCTTGGTGGATGCGACTGTCAACCTCTCTTTTTGTACGGCCATCCCATGTGATCTTGCCTCCAATATAGACAAAGTCTTTTGCGTTCTTAAGTGCAGTTCCTGACATTAGTATGTTTATTTGATGATCGTCTCTGCCTACGTCTCTTATCACTTTTGTTTTGTCCTTGTTTATTTTCATGTTGAACTTGGGCTTATTACCATGAGGCAATCTCCGTCAACCAACCAGAAATATGTTAAAGAGACCTTAAGTAAAACCTAGACGGGAATCCTTTTTTTTAAATCTGAGTTCCAACACGATTTTAATCCTAAGCCTTCAGATTGAGAGACAGGCATCTCAACAAATAGGCCACAAATATCGTCACCTAATAAAGTCATCGTTAACTCAGCAAAATAAACCACAAGACACTTCTTCTTCTTCCCAGTATCATGTCAGATCCCCCAACGTTGATTATCACCCGAGAGTAAGCATCTTTGTCCCCGGCACCCCGAAAAAAGAACCCCAACGCTCCTTATACCAGTCCAATCACGTATATTGCAGAGCCAGGAGATTTGCCTCCTGCCAACACCTTTTCGGCCCTCTATTTTGCCTCGGATGGTCAGGTGCAGTAATTTGTACTTTTCTCCTCTAAGTATACTTGAGGTGGTATATGCGGGTTTACTTTTATTTAGTTTTCTGCCATACGTATTTGTTTTTTTTTAATCTAGATGTGCGGGGGTGTGGGTTGGAAGCCCCCCGATGCCCTTGCGGTCGGACTCGCCCTACATTGGTGGGGTGTATCTCGGCCGGGGGAATGTTTGTGGGATGAGCTCGGACCTTTTAATGTCTTCTCTCTTGAATGTATCATATTTTTTTTTGTCATTATCTATTTATTTTTTTTTATCATATGTTTTTTTTCTCTTCTTATCCTACATGTTCAAGAGTGTGGGCTGAAAAACATCTGATATCCTCGTGGCTGGGCTCGCCCTATATTGGTAGGGTGTATCTTGGCCGGGGGATGTTATAAGATGAGCCCATACCTTTTGATAGCTTCTGTTTTTTAATGTATTCTCTTTTTAATGTGTTCTTGAAATATATCCAAATGTATTACGTTCATACTATGTTGCTATCAATAAACCTGTATTTATTTATTTAAGTACGACTACATGACCCAAATAGGACACCTTTCGGATTTAAAAATTAGTCAGCAACTCCCTATCAACTTTGGCTCTTTGAAGAACCCTTCACAAGACACTGCTTCTATTGAATTTCTACTCCTGTGTTTCACTAGATGTTCTTGTCTAAAAAGTGTATTTTGTGACAAAGAAATCAAACTAGGTTTTAAACATCTGTGTTCCAGCCGGATTTGAACCCATAACTTCCAGATTGGGAGACAGACGTCTTACCAACAAGGCCACAGAGTCGGTGTATTGATCCGCAATCTTATACAACCAATATATTTCTATGAAATATAGTATGGTATAATTTCTATGATGGTTTTAATTGTTTCTCTCTCTGTTGAATATTTATTAGTGATCAAGTCCTAAATGGTATTGGGATTTCTTGGGCCAAATAATTAACTACCCACTCATATCTTTAAATAAAACGTATTTGAAGAAAGAATAATATTTTATGGTTTACCATTGTTTTATGTTTGATACAAATATAATGGAACGTTTCAAAAATAAACTCGTCTACGTGAAATGTTTTTATAATTGTTTGCTGATAACATTAGGGTTGATTTTTGAAGTTTTATTTAACTCGTTTTGTAAATGCAACAGAAATATTTTTGCTGCGTAAAATTTAATTCATTTATGATCTTTACTTTCGTTTAACGTTCGTTTTCTCAAGTAATATTATATTAAGATTACATCGATCTTCGTTTGCCTCAAACTGTTAGAGAAATGAGTGGCGTGTGTAGCTTTAGAAAACACTTGAAGACAGCCCTTTTTGGTAAGTCATATCAAAATTTATAATAACATATGAACATTTCACAAATACACTATACACCACTTAAGGCCGAATGTGTTTCTATCATACATTGAAAGATCTACACAGGTTTATTTGCAATTGTTTTGCATTTAAACATTGTATGACATTTAAACACAAAAAACAATATCCGCTAAATGTCCACCTCTTGCAGCTCCAGAGATGTCTACTTTTTTATCAAAATTTTCGATGACATTTTGGCATAATTGCGGTTCTAACTCACCAATAACGCAAATAATTTCGTCATTTAGCTCATTAATTAATCGAAGGGTCATTCTTATAAACCTGGTTTTTCACGTAACCCCTGAGAAAATAGTCCAACGGTGTCAGATCACATGATCTTGGTGCCCAATTAACATCACGGTTTCCGGAGATTACAACATCGTACATAAAATAATTCAACAGTTTGAATGCATTGTTGTATTGTATACGACTCCATTTTTATAAATATCATACATTACACTTCTCAAATGTCACAAGACCCAGGCAAGTTCACGACGCCATCTGTGTTTTATCTAAGAATTTAAAAAAAAAACGCTCAAATTGAAAGACCCTTTTTGGGACGAAATTGAATTTGGAAAACTGTAGAATGAGAATATCAGTTACGGTCCATTTAAATCCCAGTCAAAGGACGAACTTTTCTTTTTAATTTATTTCTCTTCTTTTTTAATTCGTCTTTTTCTTTATACTTCCTTCCTTCTCATTTTCAGCTTTTAAGATATAATTGGAAGAAAAAATAAAATCGAACATTGAAATGGATAAGATTCGTTGATTAGGACACGACATCAAAGGGTTGATTTAAAAAAAAAATTGATATCAAAGGCCGACTTATTTCACTCTCTTCAGCGCAACTTTGAGGTTTTTTCATTTGTATTGAAAGTGTTTTTCTTTCATCTTAGTTTTATTTTAAAAAGTGTATTTCTGATAACATAGAACACTTTTAATGTTAATAATAATAACATGACAATTTATATACTTCTATATTAAAATCTTCTCAGGATCCTCTAACTTACCCTTAACCCAATTATTGTTTCCCAGGTATGGAAAAAAATAAGTGTATCGCTTCACGATTCAAGCGAGGAACTTACTTTCGTAAGCTCCCAGGGCAACGATTGCTGTGATTCTGTTCACTTTATAGAACTTCACGGTTCCAGCGAGGATGTGATGTTAAAGATTTTTTTTTTCAACCTGGCGAGTTGATTGCCATGTGGCAATCTCTTCCAACCAACCAGAAATATGTTTTTATAAGCCCTAAGTGTTAACCAGACTGGAATCCTATTTTAAAAAATCTGGATTCCAGCGGGGATCGAACCCACAGCCTCCGGATCGGCAGACAAGTGTCTTAACACCAGGTTACGGAGGTCGTCGTCGGGAGAGGTTTATTCTGGGATGGGTTATGAAATAGATCTTGAATTCCATGTGTCTCACTTGTTGAAGCTTCAGGTGATTCGTGTTCCTCACACTACCCTGCACGGGTGCAGGCAGCATGGGTCAAAATAGGAGGAAAAAGAGTTTCATCGAGGAAGAACCATACTTGGAGGGAAGGAAGTTGCGTCGATGAAATATCAAATTGACAGCCCCTGTGCCCTTTTGAATTTTCTGTCTGATGGCATTTAGATGAGTTTTTGACGTCAGTCACCGGTCGAGGTGCAGGCTGAGGTATTTGACAACTCGACCAACCACCGATGAATAAGGGTGTCGATGGCGCATGATCGGATTTAGCTCGCATTTGTTTATGTGTGTTTTTATGTGAATTTAGTGGTTGTAAGTTAAGTGTATCCAAACAAGCAAGGATCCTAGTGAAACAGCTAATATAAACCGTTCATTTTGCATATAATAAAGTTACGTAAACATTTAAATGAATTAATAAATAGAAATTAATGAACTATCACTAATAGTTTTTAACTACTACAATATAATTATAATAATAAAAGAGATAAAAAAAATAGAAAATAAACTAAAAAAAGACGTAAAGACATATCGATTCGGTCCTGTTACTGGTCCCAAAAGTTTGAAACTTTCATGGTCCGTACCTTAGCAGGTAAGTAGATAGAAAGTAAGTAGGTGACCGTGAGGCTTAATACATTGCTAATCAGATACAGAAGGGGGACTAAACAAAACTGAAAACTAAAAGGGTAGGCGGCGAAAATGGGGAATGGTGATACAAAGGTGGGCACCATGAACAGGTACAAATTGGGAATATACTAGTATAATCCTTATTTTTTTGAAATTACGTAAAAATAGGTTTTTAATTAATTCGCAATTCATTTAACAATCCAAAATATTATCATACAAATAATAAATTAAAGGATTTTTCAATTTATTATTATTCTATCTCCACTCTTGATATTGTTTGGGTGTTTGTAAATTTCAATGCTTCTCATACACAGCCCTGAGGACGTTACATCTTCGAAACGTCGGTCATCGTTAAAGTATCAGTTTTATGATATTTATTTGAAAAACAATTTCGTTTCTTCGAAGTGTATAAAAAAAACATTTTGGTTATATAACTGGTTAGGTGGGGGAGTATCTTATAATAGAGATGAAAAATGAATTCGTATTTCTAAATAATATTTTAAACTTCTTGATTTTTATCTATTGAAATTAGTCTCTGGAAAACAGAGGCGGATAACGGAATTTAGAGTCCAGCCCACGCTCAACAAATATTCCATTAATATTAAAATAAGAAGCACATTGGGGTATGGGGGTAACCCAACATAGGGGATGTTCTAATTAACTTAATTGAATTGTTTATTTTATTTCTGGTGCCCTAGTCTTCGGATATCTTCTTTTCAACGCCTTTTTACATTTTCGTTACTTTAAAAGGACTTTCGAGGAAAACATATTCATTTTCAAGAATTTATGATAGTTATGTATATTATCCGACCCGTAAATAACGGATGATATCATTTTATTTATGATCTAACTTTAAAAGTCCTGTTTTACTTATTTTTTATTATTAATTTTAACATTTTATAGACATGCTGAAATAATGCTGTCAACGTCTATTTCGAGTCTAATTTTTATAAGTTAATGAAAAAAATAAACAAAAGAAACAAACAAAAGAACACTTAAACCGCATTTTTAGGTTTAAGCTTAGAAATGTATACAGACGGGTTTGAAGCTGGTTTTACTGTCATATCACTCACTATGTTATATGGGTACACTATTTGACATAATTTATTGAAAAAATATGATGCTTATATATACTTTATATATTCACAGTGAAATTTATAAATTAAAGGATATAATATCAGCATCTTTAAAAAACAATGTAATTTAAATGCTAACGTATATACCATCACGACATTTCTCTGTCATTATAGGCGAACAGAACAGAGCGCCATATATTCCTATCTCGAAACACATCCTTAGCCTCTTTGACATCCATACACCTTCACATACGATTGCTTTGAGTTCTTTACTGTCGCACTTTTTATATAAAAATATTTGTTAAAAAAGCATTAACACGTATTTATTTTACATAAGTGGTGATCTTCCCGCATTTTGTTAAACCTGGCGAGTTTATTGCCATGTGGCAATCTCTTCCAACCAACCATAAAGATGTTTTTGTAGACCCTAAGTGTTAACCAGACTGTAATCCCATTTAAAAAAATCTGGGTTCCAGCGGGGTTTGAACCGGCAACCTCCGGATCGGCAGACAAGTGTCTTACTACCAGGCCACGGAGGTCGTCTATATAAATGAATGAAATTTGTATTATGCATAAATAAGTAAATTCGTGTATTTCGCTATGAAGTTTACGTTTCTTAGGGTAGTGACAACCCTGAGCATTAAAAAATACTGAATTTGATTGAAAAATCACTGAGCTTGAATAAAATCACTGAACTTGAACAAAATCACTGAATTTGATTGAAAAGAGGCATAACAGAACGTTAATAAACCGCGAGTTATCAACTTTTTACTTTACATAACACTTACAAATATTAATAAAATAACTAAAATAAAAATGTCCTAAATAGTCTGGGCTACAGGTAGACACCACTTGTTTTATGCCTGGCAGGAAAATACTAAGTAAGTGAAAGAAAAAAAGCTCAAAGATGCTTGGACATGTGGAGAGAATGACTGACTTGATTTTAGTTCAAATTGTGCGCGGCAGAGGTAGACTGAGAAAAACGTTGCTGGCTCGAGTAGACCAGGTTTTAAAAAGGGAAAAGTTGGTAGTATGAATAATATAAGATTGTGCGTGATGAGATGTATGAATGTGGAACAGATGAAAATTTGACATTTGGATAGAAAAAAAATAGATACCTGTTATCTCTGCCTACCTCACAAGGGAGATAAGTGAAAATTGGATATGCTAGAGAGTAAAATGTATTTATTTATATATTGAAACTTTATTGTATAACAATCTGGGTGCCAAGTAATATGATGATCTTTTCCAACATACCTGAGAAGATATCCGTTCTCTTTGCCTATCTCGCATTGAACACTGTATAATTTTATATATGCATAAAATATTTGTTTAAGACACGTGTAGGAACTACTGTCGTCGTTGAATATTGTCGTCACACACGGTCAACGACCGACGAAACGACCTTCGGATATGTCCAAAGGTCGCATACCAAAACATTGAAATTGTTTACCCACAAATACTATTTACGATACATTCCACAGTAGAAAGAGAACGCATCGCGCTGTCTCGCCATTTTCGCCAACAAATTGTCCAATATTATTTGCGATGAACAACACCCACAATATTATTTGCGATGTCTGCAATATTTCAATCAACCATCTCTGCACGCACAGAAGCGAGATAAAAATATATTGCGGGCGCACTCCCGCGCCCATTCTGAAATGTATAAATACCTACTTACTGATAAATAAAGCATCATTAATCATTAATTATTATTCATTGATTCATTCACTCTCTCTTTCCGCATTGCTAATTGACGTATTTTATTTATTTACCAATTACTACTATCATCATCTCGTCCTTCAAGGACATTCGCTAAACACGTATTTATGAAGACATATGTATATATTCGAAAATACATAGTAAGGATCTCCTGTTTCTGGCTCAGGGCATGAAAAAGGTAATAGAAAGGATATTTTTTTTTCAATAGTCACCTTGTAGTGCAATAGATTTTTTAAGTAAGAAAAAAAATAATTTTAACAACTTTGTTGTTAAAATTATGTAATACTACGGAAATCACTTCTTGAACACTTTCATTTATTTTTGTAATACCGTCTGACCAAGTAATGGACGTGGCTGGCAAAGAATCTGTTCATACATACTCTTAACTTGTTCAGGTCGAGAGTTTGAGATCCTTAGCGCTATTTTTGACCTTTTAACGATTATTTAAACATTTTTTATGAAAACTACTTAAAACATGCAAGAAAAAGAGAAAGACGTGATGAAGGCAAACTCTGTTATGTTAAAAATGGAGCTCTCTAAAAGATGTTTCTAATCTTTCAATCCATTAGCTCCATAATCCGTTTGAAATTACGACAGTCTGAGGATATTTCATCCCTCTAATACAGAATCATTAGTAAAATCGACTTTGAGAAAAGGTCACCTCATCTACGGACCCTGATGAATTTGATGCCTCTTAGGTTAGTGGTATTCAAATGGTGGCCCACATTGAAGAACATGAACTGAATATAATTAGCAAAAAAGTACATTCAACTTTGATGTGGCACAATTAAATCGAGGGTCATAACAAATCCAAAAAAATTAGCCGCAATATAAAAATATCCTTAGATGACACTGCGTTAAGCTATAGAGTAAGTGAAAAGGTCTCAATCACAGGTACAATTTACTTAATCTACAGATGGATACATCTATTTACATCCAAATAAAATGCTCAAAAAAATATTCAACCCTTGGGTAGATTTTACAACATGGAATACACCATAAAATATGTACAAAGTCACTACCTTAAAAAAATGCATCATGGATAAAACCGTTTTACCATATTAGTGCTAAATGACCACCTTGTGACGCTTGACGACCTTCACGAAGAATTTCTTGACATTTCTCGAAGTCTTCTTGGTAATATTGTGTCGGAAAAACTTGGTTACAAGAAGTTGTGTGCAAGATGGGTGCCCAGAATGCTCACACCGTAGCACCGTCAAAATCGCGTGACCGCCGCGCGTGAATTTTTGGATCGTTTTGCATTGGAGGGAGAAACTTTTCTGGACTCTATCGTGATGAGGGATGAGACGTGGGTATGTCACTATACCCTAAAAAATTTCCAAAGATCAGGAAGTCGAGGAAGCTCTGAAGAAGTGGCTGAAAGAGCTGGCGGCGGATGTCTATGACACTGGCATACAAAAGCTGGTGCCCGACTACAAAAATGTCTCGATCTCAACGGTAATTATGTTGAAAAATAGTTTAATATATTTGTGAAGTATCCTGTGAATTTCAATTAAATACAAGCATTTTTCGATCCTACATAAATGTTGTAACCTTACTTTCTGGATGACCCTTGTAGAAGTAATACAACAGAATGAAAAAGTAGCAGTTTGAATTGTTATACAAAGAATTTAAAGCTCAATAACGTAGATATTGGATTGTTATACAGATAATCGTAAGCTCAATAAAATATATATTGTATTGTCATACAAAAAAATGGAAGCTCAATAAAATAGATATTGGATTGTTATACAGATAATCAAAAGCTCAATGACATAAATATTGGATTGTTATACAGATAATCAGAAACACAATAACATGGACACTGGATTGTTATACAGATAATCGGAAGCTCAATAACATAGATATTGAATTGTTACACACATAATCGGAAGCTCAATAACATAGATATTGGTTTGTTATACAAATAATTAGAAGCTCAATAAGATATATATTGGATTATTATACAGATAATCAGAAGCTCAATAACATAGATATTAGATTGTTAAACAGATAATCGGAAGCTTAATAACATCGAAATTAGATTGTTATAAAGGGAACCTAAAGGTCAGTAACATAGACGTATACTTTAGCATAATTGGTATAAATACTGTATACTTTTTTATTTATCAATAAAATTGGCTTTGAATTCTGAGTTAAAACCACATTGAGGAGAGTTTGCTATTTAAACGCCACCGTATAAACTATCTTTTTTATGATAATTATTGTACTTTAAGTTCTATAAACCATCATTAATAAATAAACCATCTTAAAAAAATTAATCTGGTCTATATGTGACACTGAAAGATATATACTGGCCCACTCCACGAGAAAGCTTGACAAGAACTGCTTTAGACCGCTTAATTATGGCTAGAGTGATGGCATGTAAGAGGGGGGGGGGGGGGGGGGGGGGGGAATTCTAAGAAGCCTCTGATATTTTGCTAAATTTTCGTTTCATTATTTCTCAGACATTATTAGATAAAACATTTTGGATTGAAACCGGGACATAAATAAATTGAATAAAAAATAGGATGTTATTTTAAGAGGTTAAAGCCATTTGTTCTGGCAGACAGTATTGACGACTTTACAACGCTTATATATATAATTAATGACGGCGATGGGAGGCTAGGGCTGAACATGAACGTGAGTAAAACTAAGTTCATGGTGTATGGCCGGCAGGATATTATATTGAACGGTGCTGATATAGAGAGAGTGAAAAAATGTAAATACCTCGGAAGTATCCTAGTGGAAGACCTCGACCCAGAAACCGAAGTCAAGTGCAGAATTGAATCAACTCGTGCGGCTTTTAATAAAATGAGAAGCGTATTCTGCGATGATAATCCAAACTTGAAACTTCGACAATGGTTAATCAAATACTACGTTTGGTCAGTGTTACTACATGGAGTGGAATCATGGATCCTCAAAGTTAGTAGTATGAACCGACTGGAAGCATTCGAAATGTGGATACACCGGAGAATGCTACGGATACCCTGGACGGATATGGTCAGCAACACAAGGGTTCTTCAAAGAGTCAAAGTTGATAGAGAGTTGCTGACTAATATTAAAATCCGAAAGGTGTCCTATTTGGGTCATGTACTTAGAGGAGCAAAGTACAAATTACTGCACCTGATCATCCAAGGCAAAATAGAGGGTCGAAGAGGTGTTGGTAGGAGGCAAATCTCTTGGCTCCGCAATATACGTAATTGGACTGATATAAGGAGCGTTGGGGATCTTTTTTGGACTGCTGGGGACAAAGATACCTACTCTCAGGTAATAGTCAATGTTGGGGGGACCTGACATGACACTGGGCAGAAGAAGAAGATATCCATTAAATACTTTTGCACGAAAGACACTTAGAGATTGGATCAGAAATATTAATTCATTCTTCTTGATGCCGTATCCTATAAGATGTTGGCCACCATCGTGACAATATGGTCCTATTCATAGCAGCCTGAAACAACTCAGTACAACTGCACCCAATCCACTACTGTAAGCTAAGATATGTGTAGTCTTTCTTGTTTGCCATTTATTTTAAACCGGGTACTCAGTTGTCTTGTGCTTATTATAAACTGACCAAGATACTGCGGCAACACACTGAACTTCCTTGCGGAAGATCGCCGGTTCAAGCCCCGCGCTGTGCTACTCCCCTCGAATGACAAAGGCTGGTGAGATTGCTGATGTGCACCGGCTCATTAAGTTAATATAAATTCATGACACAGCTTCACTTTGCATCACAATTGACGTTAGAATGGCGAGAGTATTCTTGACTACGAGGTCCTGCAACGATGACGACTGTTTATTTTATAATTGTTATTGTGATATTTAAAAAAAGATTATATGTCGTTTATTTTGTCAATAAAAAAATAGATTAAAAAATATATATCACCTTTGTTGGCTTGCTTGATATTACGTCTTGAAAAATAATTAATATCTCTTCAACGATGAAATTTGTTTCCCCAAAAATTCTATTTTCATGTCTTTTTCAATCTTTCTTCTTAATTCCCAGTCTTTGGTGATATTTTCAATCAATTAACATATACTACCTTGATCAAAAAGTTTTAGAACCGGCCACCGTGTGGCGCTGTCAGTCACCCGATTAAACTTATTTTTTTTGCTAGGTTACCACATCTATCATTGACACTTCCCTCCAAATTTCAGCGTCATAGCTTGACATTTATAAAAGTTACACTGTACTGAGTACATCTACTTTTGTGCGTGTTTTCGATTTTTTACAAGTTTGAAAATGGCATCAACTGTGCATCAACGAGTTTGCATTAAATTTTGTGTGAAAAACGGATTTAATGGTCCGCAGACCTTGGAAATGTTAGAGAACTTTTTTTGGTGTCACGAACGCTTCAGAAGTGGTTGTGAGTCGGTGAAGGATGGCAGTCGAAAACCGATGAAAACATCGATAAAATCGATGAAATGTTGGCTGAAAACCGCAAATTGACCATCAGAGAGCTGGCAGAGGACTTGAACATTGCTTATGGATCCACTCAAGACATTTTGGTTAGTAATTTGGGGCTCAGACGTGTCGCTGCAAAACTGGTGCCGAAAGACCTCAAATTCAAGCAAAAAAAGGTTCGCGTTGAAATCGCGAAAGACATGATTTCCATGACTTTTTGACCAAAAACAACACAACTACTATCCAGCAGCCTTTGAATTAACCTGATCTGGCTCCCTGCGACTTTTTACTGTTCAACCGACTTAAAAAACCGCTTTGCGGAACGCGTTACAGCACCCGAGAGGATGTCATGAAAAAATCGAAGACGGCTCCGATGGACTTACCGAAAATTGAGTACCAGCGGTGTTTCGAGGATTGGATCAAGCGCTGGCGTAAGTGCGTTGCAGTCGATGGGGAGTACTTTGAAAGGGACCATATCGATTTTGATGAATAAACTTGTATTTTCGATTTTATGAATAAAGTCCTAAAACTTTTTGATCAAGGTAGTATGTTATATTTTTAAATGCTTGAAGCATGTTTTTTGAAAATAGCGTCATAACAACCTTTCCCCAAGCAATTGACACTTTTCTGCGTAACTGTTGTGTGGTTGGTTAGTTGCAAGAGATTGTTATATTGCAATACACTCGTTATTTGCATTTTTAACCTTGAAGTGTCGAAATAAATAATTTTATGTCTATGTAGTCGTGCATCGAATATGAATATTCAGATATAATGCGAATATGCATAAGTAATTTTTACAGATATTATTTTAATACTTAAAAAAATCTTAATAAAAATCTCCCTTCAGTGACAAAACGTTTTTTTATTATTTCCGTACATCGTTTTTTCATTATCTTTTTTATCCATGAAATTTTTTTGCCATTTTGTATATTTTTTTAATATTATTATTTAACACACTTTTGTTTGAGTTATTAAAGTTTTTATATAATTTTTGTCTGTCAGCAATTTAAATTGCTTGCCTTACGTTCCAAATAACTTTATTAAATTACAAGATGAAGAAGACCCCTTTGGGATGGTTCAGGCACATGGAACGAATGAATGAGAAAACACTTATGAAACAAATATACAATGCAAATGTGAGTGAAAAGCATTGTAAAGAAAGATCAAGGAAAGTGTGGCTGGAACATGTGTACGATGTTTTGAAAAAAGAAAATGTAAAAAGCCAGAGAAATCGTAGGCGCTCTATGAGAAGGTTAATGGATGTAGGAGAGGCGAAATATGTGTTTCGCGATAGGAAAGTCTGGCGCTCTCTCCTTCTATCCACCCTGATAGGAAGACGGCGTGATGGTTTGTATGTATATGTTAAGATAGAAGAGATAGGCACTTCGCAATACACCCCCCGTATTATTCACTGTAAAAGTGGTATTTTATTATAACAATTATAAAGAAATATTACATGTTGTTTATAGTTAAGGCATTAACGTTGTGGAGGTTTAAAGACATTGTAATTTATTTTAACAAACACTGTTTATTCCACTTTTTTTATGACGGTATAACCCTACCGGTTTCAAGGCTTTCACCTCATCTTCAGCTCATCTTCAGGGGAGCGTAAACAAGACTTGTTTACGCTCCCCTGAAGTCTTGTTTACGCTCCCCTGAAGATGAGGTGAAAGCCTTGAAACCGGTAGGGTTATACCGCCATAAAAAAAGTGGAATAAACAGTGTTTGTTAAAATAAATTACAAGAAATATTACATGTTACGAGTCAGTCGGCGTTGTGTTTTAGATGTTGATACGTTTTCTTTAGTTTTATAATTGTCATATGTATGTAAAGAATTAAGTGTCGGTTATTTTGTCACTAAATAAATATGAACAAATCACTGAATATTTCAAAATCACTTTTATCTACAAATCTGTCACTATAAATGTTCTATTCAGTTACTAAATAGAGTTAAAATTAACTTAAATATTTTGTCAATTAATCAGGATAAAATTCCGCTATATATGTACGTCAAAAACGCGATAAATAACGATAAGAGCTGTTTCGAGAGTGTGGCGGGGTTCAAAGACGGTATTGAAGGATTAATTGGGGGGATTTATAGCGATGTTAGGGGATGTTTGGGGGGAAATTAAGGGATAATTGAGCATAAAATTTACCAGGAATGGGATACTTGAACCTGAATTACACGGTAATCGATTTAAAATCACTCGATCGTATCTTTCTTTCGCTTTAAACGCTCTCTTGAAGATTCGGAGTGTCAACTTTTGTTTATTGAGATTTATTGATGAAAATGTATTTCTGTAGGTAATTTGGAAAATTTATTGTTGAGCTATTTTGTTAAATGGAAATAGTCATTAAAGATAAAAGTCATAAAGCACGCGTGAATTTATTTAGAAATTATGGAAAATAGTCTGCGTTGGTTAAACAACGTATTCATGATATATTTGTGTCATATTTTTTAATCTACGAGTCTTTGTTCATGCAGTGTGTTTTTCCAATATGATTGTGTATTCTAGTTTCGATGTTTTTTTTAATTACTACAGTTGATGATTTTTATTTTTATTCTTGTGCATTTGAAGAATCGTTTGACTGAATTTAACTTAATTTGATTTTGTGTATCAGTGTTACTTAAATTGTATAATTTGAGATTTGTTTGACTGTTGTTTTCGTTTGAATTTGATTTTGTATATCATTGTTATTGTACTTAGATTGTATAATTTGAGATTTGTTTGACTGTTGTTTTCTTTTGAATTTAACTTCATTAGATTTTGTGTAACATTGTTACTAAGATTGTATAATTTGAGATTTGTTTGACTGTTGTTTTCGTTTGAATTAAATTTAATTTGATTTTGTGTATCAGTGTTACTTAAGTTGTATAATTTGAGATTTGTTTGACTGTTATTTTCGTTTGAATTTGATTTTGTATATCATTGTTATTGTACTTAGATTGTATAATTTAAGATTTGTTTGACTGTTGTTTTCGTTTGAATTTAATTTCATTAGATTTTGTGTAACATTGTTACTTAGATTGTATAATTTGAGATTTGTTTGACTGTTGTTTTCGTCTAAATTTAATTAAATTAGATTTTGTGTATCATTGTTACTTAAATTGTACAGTTTAAAATTGGTTTGACTGTTGTTTTCGTTTGAATTTAATTTCATTAGATTTTGTGTATCATTGTTACTTAAATTGTATAGTTTAAGATATATTTTACTATTGTTTTCGTTTGAATTTAATTTCATTTGATTTCGTGTATCATTTTTACTAAAATGGCATAATTTAAGATTTGTTTGACTGTTGTTTTCGTTTGAATTTAATTTCATTAGATTTGGTGTATCATTGTTACTTTAATTGTATAGTTTGAGATTTATTTGACTGTTGTTTTCGTTTTAATTTAATTTAATTAGATTTTGTGTGTCATTGTTACTTAAATTGTACAGTTTAAGATTTAATTGACTGTTGTTTTCGTTTGAATTTAATTTCATTAGATTTTGTGTATCATTGTTACTTAAATTGTATAGTTTAAGATATATTTTACTGTTGTTTTCGTTTGAATTTAATTTCATTTGATTTTGTGTATCATAGTTACTTAAATTGTTAATTTAAGATTTATTCGACTGTTGTTTACGGTTGAATTTAATTTCATTGGATTTTGTGTATCATTGCAACTTAAAGGGTAAAATTTAAGATTTATTTGACTGTTCTTTTCGTTTAAATTTAATTTCATTTGATTTTGTGTGTCATTGTACTCGTAACTTAAATTGTACAATTTGATACTTGTTTAAATAACTATGAAGCCAGTTTGTAGAATTACATAATTTATATAAAATAAAAACACGATTATTTGTATTTTTTTTACTTAATTTATTCCAAATAACAATGTATTTTAACACTTGCTGTGTCAAGTGATTTATAATAAATAAAGTGGTCTTAAACAAACTAACCGTTTTTTTATTTTATTATTAATATTTAAACTCAAATTTATTTAAAATCAACATTGAATTTGTAATTAATTGATTTAAATCTTATATGTCAAAAAAATCTTCGCGGAACGTTTAAATGACAGGCTTGTTTCACTACACAAAGGTATTGTCAAACTGTTCTACACTATAAATACCAAATCAATTTATGAACGTCATCACGCCATCTCTCTATCGGCGTAGACCGACATAAAAGCGTAAAGCTTTCCTATCTTGTTATGCAGCATTCTCCTCTTCTAAATTCATACACTTTCTCTTACAACTTCTAAGATTTCTCTGACTTTTTACGTTTCCTTCTTTGAGTGTCATTCATTTGATTCAACCATACTTTTCTTCGTTTTTCTCTACTACACCATCATATAAATAAAATTATTTGCATAATGTTATATACCTTTAAATATATTTAGATATATACATATTTAAGTAGCTGAGCTTATAACACTTATAACAAAATGATAATTTAGCGCCGTTTAGGGATGAAACTCTTCTCAAGGGTGCTATTGAAACGGAGAGATGGTATGCATGATTTGTATTGTATTACACTGATATTGATTAAATTACAATCTGGCAGGTTTATTGACGTATTAAAATCTAGCAGGTATCTTTTCCAACTAACCAGAAAGGTGTTAAAGTAGCCTTCGGCAAAAATCAGAGATGGATCCTTTTTTTGTCGTTTTAAGAGGTTCAACGAGAATAAAAGTCCCAACCCTTGAGTGGGAAGACATACATCTTACCAATATTACCATATATGTCATCAATATGAGAAAAAATGGAAGATGCAGATACAGTTTGAATTCTGTAGTCACTTTGTAGTATTAATGATTATTTTGAAAAATTGTACGTATGAAAAACAAAGAAGGCTTTGTCGGAAGTTTATCTCCAAAACTTTTAACAAGACAACCTTCCACAAGTTCAAAAGGTCATGTTGTCTCGTTAACCTTCATCCAAATCATCACATGACCCGCAGAGTATCAAATGACATTCAGACCGTATGTTTTACCCCACATGAAATAACAACATTTCGTTAATCTAGTTTGGTCCCAACCCCTTTCCAGGGATTGATATTGAAATATCCACGACCCCTCGAGTCCGATCTAACCCAACACCAACCCCTTTGTGGAGGGGATGAATCCGGCGCCAATCCAGTTATCCCTACACTAAACACATTTCCCCAATCCTGGCACATCCTGTCGGGCAGGAAGTCGAGGAAATGAGGAGACATCTTCCACTGTTACCTTCCTGGAAAAGAGGTTTTTTGAAAATCTGTTTCACTCAGCAGGTATCCATTTTGTATGTGAATGGTTCATTGGCACAAAATGACGTCTTCTTCTGTTAAACTTTGTACGAGACTAAACATGTGAAAATAATAACTAGTAATGAAAAATCGTGATAGGGGGGCAAAAATTATAATAATACTATAACGTTACTGGCTGTGAAAAATCAGATAGGGGATGACCGGTAGAACATGCTTCCTTTGCTAAGGGATCAACACATTCATTACTAGAAAGCAATGTGTGAAGGACTCCACGTTAGACTAAAATCTTTATTTTTTTATATCAATTGGAATAACTTGGTTTTGATTGATCAAATAATTTCTTTGTATGAGTAACTCAGTTAAGACAATTCTCCCTATCGGGAATGTTTTTTGAACGATTTGAAATTAAAAGTTTTTTCATTTGTTGAAATATTACTGCAATAAAAATTGATTAGTTGATTTGTCAGTTGATGGAAAAACATATAAAATGCGAATCTCCGAAACCATTTTAGTAAGAAAATCAGTACCGTCCTGAAAATTGTGGTCCGGGGGGCATCCTCAAAGGTCTGTGGGATGTAAATTGCACTGACCAGAGGTGCCCCGCCCCGGGATACAAGGGGGATGCTATCCTCCCTGATCCTCTTAATATGCAGGGAATACATTTCACGGTATCTCGTGCAAGGCAAGCCCATATTAAATGAAATCTCCCTTCACCCTCTCAAGCGTGAGGAATTGCACCTTTAGATAGTTATTGAATTAAGAAAAATATATCATGTTTTTTTACCAAAATGTGAGTGAATTTATTTATGCACGTTTGAAACCAAAGTATTGATAAAGTAACACATATTAATGAAAGCGTTATATTTGTTTTAAAATATTAAACGTTACATATTGACTTTCAAACGAAATGTCTTATGGAATTTTGTATGTGGTGTTTAAACATTTATTTTATTGGCTTGACTTGCAATATTCATTTATTTATACACATTTGAAACGAAAATAATAGTGGAATTTCGTATGTGGTGGTAAAACATTTATTTTGTTGGCTTGACTTGCAATATTCATTTATTTATGCACATTTGAAACGAAAATAACAATAAAGGAACACAAATTAATGAAAGCGTCATATTTGTTTTAAAATATTAAGCGTTACATATTGAATTTCAAACGAAATGTCTGTTGGAATTTTGTATGTGCTGTTTAAACATTTATTTTGTAGGCTTGACTTGCAATATTAATTTATTTATACACATTTGAAACGAAAATAACAATGAAGGAACACAAATTAATGAAAGCGTCATATTTGTTTTAAAATATTAAGCGTTACATATTGACTTGCAAACGAAATGTCTTATGGAATTTTGTATGTGGTGTCTAAACACTTATTTTGTTGGCTTAACGTGCAATATTTATTTATTTATACGCATTTTAAATGAAGATAATGATAAAGTAGCATATCAATGGAAGCGTCATATTTGTTTTAAAATATTAAGCGTTACATATCGACTTTCAAACGAAATCCCAGGTGAAATTTTGTATGTGGTTTTAAAACATTTATTTTGTTAGATTAACTTGCTATGTTTATTTATTTAAACACATTTGAAACCAAAATAATGATGAACGAACACACATCAATAAAAGCGTCAAATTTATTTTATTGCTTCTTAACGCCACCAGCCGTTCGATATTCCTCTTAACTCTTCCATCATCTGAGAATATACTACCCAAATAGCAATTCCTCAATTTACTTCAATCTTTCATTGTTCACACATATATCGAATTTATTTTTCCTTTCAAAATAAGGGTGATTATTTTGGATTTTGCAAGATTCATTCTTAGATCTTCACATTTGCTTTTCTCAAACAATTTACCTTGTATACTCGACAATTCATCTTCACTACCATGTCATCTGCATACAGTAACCCACATAAATTTACATTAGACATTTGTACTTTGCACGCCGTTCGATATCCCTCTTAACTCTCCCATCATCTGAGAATATACTACCCAAATAGCAGAATTCCTCAATTTGCTTCAATCTTAATTTTTTTAACAACATGTCACATTTACTTTATAAAACATTTATTCAATAAGACTTAAGAACAAAAAATTGACTCTCTCTAAAGTACGTTGAAAATGCGAAGTCGAAAGCACAATTAAATTGTTTTTACTTAAAATGAAATGTAATAACCAGTCTCTCTGTTAATAAATTAACTTGAAAAAATGATTCTCTGACAAAAAGCCTCCTGATCTGAACAACATATAATTTAAAATTTTCACTTAACTAGAATAACGTTAAGGTGAAGTTTCCTAGAATCATACTTAAAAGATCTATGGATCATAAAAATGTACCAATTTTTTATATATTCCAATTTTGTAAGCGTAGGATTATACCATAAAGAAACGACAACTAGATATGGGAATACGAGTAGGAGTAATTCCATAGATAAAGCGATTTGGAAGATGAAATTTTTCAATTAACAAGCGCCGCTCACAGATGAAATCCATTCTGCTTAATGAAGCGACTTTCCCAGGGCTGAGGTGTCTACAACTATTTCTGTGTACTTGTTCAGAGCACAATTTTAATATGAGCGTTAAGTGATTTTTTATATATACTCGTATAAATTTGATAAAACTTAGGATTTGAACACACTATTCTTGACAGATTCAAAATATTATAAAATAAATTGTATACATATATAGGTACGTAACGTCAAAGTTATATTTGAAGAGAAGCTGTTTTTGTTTCATTGCTGTGCTTGTTCTGTATATATTGGTAGATAAACTAGCTTCTGTGGCATTGTAAATACTGATTTGTACCCAGACTAGGTTATGATTTTACGAAGCTAGAATAAATTTTAATTTTGTATAGATATATTTTGTAGTAGATAAAATAGCTTATGTGGCATTGTCGAGACTGGGTTTTTTGTTCCTAGACTAGGTTATAATTTTACGAAGCTGGAATAAATGAAAATTTTGTATATATATACTTTGTAGTAGATAAAATAGCTTATGTGGCATTCTCTAGACTGGGTTTTGTACCCAGACTAGGTTATGATTTTACGAAGCTAGAATAAATGAAAATTTTGTATACTTTTGTATATGGTCCCCCCACTATGATGTACATGTTGATAAAATTGAAAGCATACAATGGAAGTTTTCACGGTTTTTAAATATAAAAAAACCGCAGATTCTAATAACTGATTTAGACTATGACATGTTATTGAAAGTGATGAAGCTTACAAACTTGTCAAGTTGTGATAACAAACAACTTTCAAGAGGAAAACTCTTGGACCTAACAACATCATTTAATATTGTTAGCTTCAGTAATCAATATGGACATTGCATGGATTTTCATATGACTTTGGTTACTTATAGGAGCAAAGTGAGGAAGTTTTTCTTACCAGTATGAATTGTATTGATTTGCTTTGTTGTGTTGTTCGACTTGTACTGTTTTTGCCTATTGTATAACATGTTTTACATTTCAATGTTTAATTCTACATGTTGCTGTTCTTTTGTTTATTTTGTTTCAGAATGGTCATTTGACTGTTGAAACAAAGCAAAATAAAATGAATTAAATATACATATGTAATTTGAATGTATGGATAAACAGTTGGTGATAACCAGACAGATATCCCTTTTGAAAACATCTGGAATCCAACGAGGATTGAGTTCATTAACTGTCTTCTTCTTCTCAGTGTCATGTCAGACCCCCCAACGTTGAATACCACCTGAGAGTAAACATCTTTGTCCCCGGCAGCCCAAAAACGATCTCCAGCGCCCCTTATGCCAGTCCAATCACGTATATTGCGGAGCCAGGAGATTTGCCTCCTGCCAAAACCTTTTCGGCTTTCTATTTTGCCTTGGATGATCAGGTGCAGTAATTTGTAATTTGCTCTTCTAAGTACATGACCCAAGTAGGACACCTTTCGGATTTTAATATTAGTCAGCAACTCTCTATCAACTTTAGTTCTTTGAACAACCCTTGTGCTGCTGACCATATTCGTCCAGGATATCCGTAGCATTCTCCGGTGTATCCACATTTCGAATGCTTTCAGTCGGTTCATACTACCAACTTTGAGGGTTCATGATTCCACTCTATGCAATAACACTGACCAAATGTAGTATTTGACTAACCGTTGTCGAAGTTTCAAGTTTAGATTATCATCGCAGAATACGTTTCTCATTTTATTAAAAGCCGTACGAGATGATTCAATTCTGCACTTGACTTCAGTTTCTGGGTCGAGCTCTTCCACTAGGATACTTCCGAGGTATTTAAATTTTTTCACTCTCTCTATATCAGCACCGTTTAATGTAAGACGTGCTCCTGCGTGATCCTGTCGGCCAAACACCATGAACTTAGTTTTATTCACGTTCATGTTTAGCCCCAGCCTCACACCGGCTTCATTAATTCTACCTACCATATAAGCGTTTGAAGGAATTACCTGTAGCGGGGATTAATTTACCTAGTAGAATAATACAAGTTTATTGTTAAATATTCTTATATGGAGTTCTTAAAAGTTAAGCCGAAATATTTAATAAATAATTTAGTTCCTTTTACACGATAAGAAGAAGATTATAACTTTGTACAACTTGAACCAGCCCAGTACAGAAAGTAGCTATTTAACTAAAAACCATTTCAGTAATGAATGCACAGAAAGTTTTCACATAATTAATCTACGGCCGCTTCCAGCGCTGCTTAGATGACTGGGGTGGCGTGAAAGGGTGAATGGGGGTGGCACGAGAGACCATTTCAGAGATAACTTCCTAATATTAAGCCTCGGGAAGAGGCGATATTCCTTTCAAAAGATATTTCACCTAATTGGGATGTATTCTGAGAGAGAAACGGTGTTGGAGTTTTGTCATGCGTCTTAAAATAAATGTTTTTTTACATTGTTCATTCCACAATTCATATTCCAGTTAGATTTTGTCAACTTTCCTAGTACGAGTACGAGTATAAATTCCAAGGAAAAGCTTGGAATATATACTCGTACTCGTTTTTCGCATTCCGAGTCAGTGGTTAACAAAAAAATGGATTTTCAAAAAAACAGATTATTCGAATAAGTTTATTTCTTGAAACTTAGAAAATACACTTGTTTCACTTTGTGATGTTATGTTTATAAATTTTTAATAAAATACATTAAATACATTTTTTTTATTTTGTATTCCCCTTCTTCTTAATCCCAGTGTCATGTTAGGTCCCCCCAACGTTGAATATCACTTGAGAGTAAGTATCTTGGTCCCCGGCAGCCCGAAAAAGATCTCCAACGCCCCTTATCCAATCACGTATATTGCGGAGCCAGAAGATTTGCCTCCTGCCAACACCTCTTAGGCCTTCTATAATATTTTGCTTTGGATGATCAGGTGCAGTAATTTGTACTTTGTTCCACGCACATGTCCCAAGTAGGACACCTTTCGGATTTTAATATTAGTCAGCGACTCTCTATCAACTTTGGTTCATTGAAGAGCCCTTGTGTTGCTGACCATATCCGTCCAGAGTATCCGTAGCATTCTCCGGTGCATCCACCACTGTTTTATTTTAGTTCACTACCGGTTTCATAGACATCTGTCTTATTCGTCAGGTAAAGTTGAACATCAACTTCAGCTTGAAGTTCAATTTCCCCAGGTGAGGAGAAGACGGAAGACATTGAAACCGGTAGTGAACTCAAATAAAACAGTGGTGAATACATAATTAAAAATAAGTGTTTTATTTATGTTACTAAAAATTTTATAAATTTTTTTTTTTTTTTATTATTATTTGACATTTTTATTATTATTTTACTACTTTGACAAAATTGAATCTGAAATAAAGACATTAACCACACAAAAATAATGTACATATATTATAGAATAATTACATTTTTTTTTACTTTTAAAACGCATCTTCATTCATAACAAACATGTTAAAGACAATTATACGTACAATGTAATGATGACATTATTGATCATCAAGCCATATGTATATTTTGACATCCATTTTAAAAATTATTTTTTTAAATTAAATAAGTTGATTTGTTTTTTCCATAGAATTTTATCAGATAAAATTTGAGATCCATATAAAACTATTGAATTTTCCAGTTGGGAAATAAATATTACAGGGTTGGAAATATAATATAATATATATTTTTAATAACAACGGTTGTAGACCTTTTTGTTTGCACATCTCATAAGATACACAATGTGTTGATATGTAATGTCAGTTTTTTTCTTAATTTGTTAATTGTGTTTTTCCACTATTGTAAATAAATTCATATATTTACTTTTTTAACAGGGGAGTTGGTTTTTGTAACCAATATATTAACTCATATTTTTCAACAATTAATATGTTGTGGAAATAAATTAAATTGTTAAAAAATACCTTTTTGAAAAAGAAATACTTTACTTTAAGATTTATTATTACAATATCATTTGTAGTAAAATGACACTACAAAGTGAAACAAACGTCTTTTCTAAGGTTCAAGAAATAAAATATCAATTTATATAGCGCTGTATATACTTCAGGGCTTGTTTGTAGTCAACTACAACCATTATGGCGAAGGTGAATACAATTTTATTTTTATTTATTTACTTTACACATGACAAGAAATATACATAATTTGCGAAAGAACAACATGTAATTTAATTCGAACACACAATTTTAATGGATCTGGGTTTTTTGCCTTTCATTTGTCGTGTCTCCAGTAAACTAGGCTTTTGTTTGTATCTCACTGAGGACATATAGGATGAAAAAATAAATCGATACTTCTTTCCGATTTTTGATTATATAAAACCCCGTTGCACATTCTCACCAACCTGACAAACAGTGACACTAAATCACATATGCACAAATCACGCGAAATCAAATTCCTAACACTTCATCACTCCAGACAGACCAAAACATTCATCCCACAATATTACCTCAACATACTCTGATGTTCTAATTTTCATTGTGTTATAATACATTTTAATTGTTTACATCACAACCTGGTAAATTTATTGCTAGAAAATATCATTCAACCAACAAGAATAAAGTTAAATAAAATATTGGATTCAACTTCGCCATAATTGCGAATTTAAATACAATATTTATTACAGTTTTCATATTTAGGGCTTATTGACTACTAACAAACCCTGAAGATGAAAACTGTAAACGTTTTCGAAACCTCGGTATCATAAGCCGAACCATGCGGTACAAACAATTCGAAAGACTTTATCCAACTGATAAGCCTTACAACATCAATCTTTTATCAACCAGGACAAGGAGGCTGTCCTTCGTGACATAGTTTATATACTAACATTTTATTTAGTCAAGTTATGTTTTACTTTGTTTAAACTTGGTGCAAAGTATATATTGCATAAATATAAAAAAAATACTTAACATAAAAAATATCACTCGGTTTATAGTTTGCCAAAAGCAAGACAGTATTTTATCAACAACTGCGATGGAGGCTCGCAGTTTATTTTTGCATAAATAAGTGCAACTGGGATAGTTTGTTTACAATTTATGCGCATCGCGTTGCACAGAAAGTGCAGGGTGTTTGCCATGGAAAATTGTTACTTTATCCCTCCATTTCGCTTGTTCTTATTTCAATATTTTCCGGTTACTTTCTTGCACTAAGAGCAATAATGGGAAAGGTGAAATATAAAAATTAAGCGCATCTTTGACAAAATTGTAAAATAAACTTTTGATTTTTCGACGGCATATTTTTTTCATAACATTTTGCATATTTATCATATAAATATATAGACATACCAAAGCTTGAAAGAAGTTATGTACAGTAAGAAGATATAATATTATTTACATTAAAAGTTTTAGCATACATTATATACAGCAGCAAAAATATTAAGTTAATAGTGATTAGTTTGGTCGAAACAACTAACTTCCATTACTAAGAAAGCTCATAATGCTTTCTTTAAAAACATTACCGGAAATGCTGAAGATGTCAATATCCACGACTTTATTTAGAAGGGACAGCCCGTGATACAGTGGGAGAGCACTTCGCAAGTAAGTTCTACTTATTGGCGGTTTAAATATGTCAATATGTCTGTACCTCGAGTAGTTGTCAGGAACATAAAACTTTATCATTTCCAACATAATAGGATTAGGTGTAGCTTCCGTTAGCAACTTAAATATATAGGAAGATACTCTCACATCCCTCCTCACGCTAAAAAGGTAGTATCCCAACATACCAAGAAGGAATCTTGTAGGATAGATCCACTGGTAGAAGCCGCGCATCCGTAAGTAGAGAATCTCAATAATTTATTTTGTATTTTCTCCTTATAGAAGCATTGTAGAAGACACAAGAAGTAACGGAACTCTTCATTTCAGAAATTATTTTGGCTTGGCATTCTAATTTAACATGTCTTTTCATTCTTATTTCATGTCCACGTATCACTTCCATAAATCAAAATTCGTACTAAAATATTACTATGGATTTGCATCTTGACATATTTTGATACTGTTAGTTTTTATTCATTCGTTTCCCGTGTCCACACCATCTCATAGTGCAATTTAACATCTTATTCATATGCCTTAATCTTCGTCTCACATCAGATTCAAGTTCGCATTCGTCCCTTCTCACTTGTAAAATATTATACAGAAGGATGTTATACAAAAATTCTTTAATAAAGCGGGCATTTTCTGTCCTGAAGTTTACAGATTTTTATTAGATCTTTCCTTATTCAAATATTATTCGTAACTGCAATACTTTGTAAATATACCGATTGGTGCCAAAAAATAAATATATTTTAGTATAGGACATTCGAAGGGTCAAAATCTTGAACAATTAAGCCAAAGACTGGAGAAGGAAAAATAAGAGATTTAAAAAAAAAATATTTAGTTCTAATGAAAGAAAGTACTTTTAAAAATGCAAAAATAAGTAATGCTTAAAATAAAATTTATACGCCATCCCACTTAACGTAATTTCATTATAACACCATTTTTTTATTCCATTGTTATACTCAATCCTACTAAACCTAATTTCCTTATAGCACTATTTTTTATTCCATTGTTATGTGCACTCCCACTAAATGTAATTTCGTTATGACACATTTTTTTATTCCATTGTTTTACGCCATCCCACTTAACGTAATTTTATTATAACACTATTTTTTATTCCATTGTTATACTCAATCCTACTAAACGTAATTTCCTTATATCACTATTTTTTATTCCATTGTTATGTGCAATCCCACTAAATGTAATTTCGTTATAACACATTTTTTTATTCCATTGTTATACGCCATCCCACTTAACGTAATTTCATTATAACACTTTTTATATTATTCCATTGTTATACTCAATCCTACTAAACGTAATTTCCTTTTATCACTATTTTTTATTCCATTGTTATGTGCAATTCCACTAAATGTAATTTCGTTATAACACATTTTTTATTCCATTGTTATACGCCATCCCACTTAATGTAATTTCATTTTAACGCTTTTTCTTTATTCCATTGTTATACTCAACTCTACTAAACGTAATTTCCTTTTAGCACTATTTTTTATTCCATTGTTATGTGCAATCCCACTAAATGTTATTTCGTTATAACACATTTTTTTATTCCATTGTTATACGCAATTTCGTTATAACACAATTTAAATTAAATTAAGTTTTTAAGGAATGAGAAATAATTTTGATAACTGCGCAATTTTACATTTTAAACATTTCAGAATAAAACAAAACCTAAAACTTCAACAAGTCCAGAACAAAGCATTCAAGATCTCTTTCAACACCCATCCCAGAGCAAACCTCTCCTGACTCCAAGTCTAACAGCGAGAAGAAACCCTCGAATAGTACATCCTCGCTTGGACCGAGAAGTTCTATAAAAGCCAACAGGACCACAATAATCCTCTAATTGCTGCCCTGGGGGCTTATGGGAGTTAGTCCGACCTATCTTTCCGTTACAAGCATTGGCTTCCAAAGCATCATCTGTTGCCTGAATAGTCCATCTACAGTATTAACAGGGAGGACCAAGGTCTGAGTGAATGTGATGAAATGCAATCAGCTTGAACGAGGGAATATGTACATGGTAAATAATTAGTTCGAAGAATTGTTATCGAGTCTAAAGGTGTTAATTATTTATAAGAAATTAAAATGTAAAATTATTAAAAATAAAAATGACATTTACGAGTAGGAAATTAAAATGATGTTAGTTCAATGTAATAACATATACATTGGATTAGTTTTTAAGATATACATTTGTACATACGTAAAGTCTTTGGTAAATGTTTGTATTACAAATTACTTTATATTTTTTTTAACTTAACAACACGTCTTGCAATATATCTCGTTGACACTACTGAAGGAAAATACTCGTATATCAAATTTTAACTGAAACATCAATTGGCCATGAGGTGGGTATGATGGCCGTGGTATCTTTCCATACATTCAAACTTTTTCAGGCGGGAAACTTTAGAACATTAATGCTTGTTGATATATTTTTTTATTAATGATAATTATAAAGTAATAATTTATATAGCGCCGTCCAGAGAACATATTCTTCTTAAAGGCAAACTTATTCAGGATTTGAACACATTCATAAATTTTGATAAGACCCCACAAAAAATATTATGTTTAACTGCTTCCTAAAGCTGCACACGCCACTCATATCTCTGACAGTAGGAGGCAAATTATTTTACGCTACACCAGCAACGGTGAAATCTGTATCATTATACTCCTCCCCATTGGGTTGATTTGGACCAATCAATTTATTAGACGAAAAATAATAGTTCTTTATTTAAAATCAGCAAAAAAACATACTTTGTGATTTAGATGCTTTTTGCAAATATTCACACTCTGTTATAAAAAGCTCTATCAGAATACTCCTCCATATTGGGTTGATTTGGACCAATCAATTTATTAGATGAATGAGAATAGTTCCTTGTTTAAAATCAGCAAAAAAACATACTTTGTGATTTAGATGCTTTTTGCAAATACACACACTCTATGATAAAAAGCTCTTCCATAATACTCTACCCTATTAGGTTGATTTAGACCAATCAATTTATTAGACGAAAAAGAATAGTTCCTTATTTAAAATCAGCAAAAAAACATACTTTGTGATTTAGATGCTTTTTGCAAATATTCACACTCTGTTATAAAAAGCTCTATCAGAATACTCCTCCATATTGGGTTGATTTGGACCAATCAATTTATTAGATGAAAAAGAATAGTTCCTTATTTAAAATCAGCAAAAAAACATACTTTGTGATTTAGATGCTTTTTGCAAATACACACACTCTATGATAAAAAGCTCTTCCATAATACTCTACCCTATTAGGTTGATTTGGACCAATCAATTTATTAGATGAAAAAGAACAGTTCCTTATTTAAAATCAGCAAAAAAACATACTTTGTGATTTAGGTGCTTTTTGCAAATACACACACTCTATGATAAAAAGCTCTTTCATAATACTCTACTCTATTAGGTTGATTTAGACCAATCAATTTATTAGATGAAAAAGAATAGTTCCTTATTTAAAATCAGCAAAAAAACATACTTTGTGATTTAGGTGCTTTTTGCAAATACACACACTCTATGATAAAAAGCTCTTTCATAATACTCTACCTTATTAGGTTGATTTGGACCAATCAATTTATTAGATGAAAAAGAATAGTTCCTTATTTAAAATCAGCAAAAAAACATACTTTGTGATTTAGGTGCTTTTGCAAATATACACACTCATTTGATTAAGTGGTAATATGTTCTTTTTGCTTATCTGAAAGCTGAATAATGGTGATAATAAAATAAAAAAATGGCCATTAAATGACTTGAAAAGGCGTTTGAAATTGTAAACAAATAAATGTACTACAAGATTCATATAAATGATGTTGCAAAGTTATCCAGGAGTTATTAATAATACATTAATATTTATGAATTCAGCCTGCAGTGCTTTGGAACAAAGTGAGCAGAACTTTTGGCTAGTCCTGTGCAGGGACTGTTGCTTGTGATTATAAATCAAAGTAAAATGAGGATCAAGTTTGACTTATTATTGTTGTAGAATATTTTACAATAAATCACATTTTTATCCCACTAATTATATAATATTAATCTCTGCTACAGATATATCTACCTCATATCTCGAATAAATGAAGTATGCAAATTATTCATGATTCACACACTGTCTCTATTGTATAGTATCTTTAACTGTCCCACCGCCCCCTCTTATCTCGCCGAAAATTTTCAGCGTCTTTCTAATCATGGATTAGCGCTACGCTCAAACAGAGATTGTTTATTGGCTTTTCCAGTTCACCGCTCCTATTTTTTACGTCGTCCTTTACTGTCCATGCAGTGAGACTCTGGAATCAGTTACAAACCAATATAAGACTCGCTCCGTCCTTGGCATGCTTTAAGAAGAGACTGAATAAACTCTTAATTTCTAGCCAGTAAAATAACGTGTTTCATTCCTGATTTTTCTTTTCCTTTCATCTTCACCATCCTTTCCTTTCCTTTTGATTGATGATATCTCACTTTATCTGAAAAATAATGTTCGGGCGATTGTCCGTCTTTGTGAGGTTCGTGGGCATATGCTCACGTATATGTTTATGGATTTCGTGGGGATGGATAGTCATTTGAATGATTTATGCGACCATGTAACTTGTTTAATTTTCTTTTGTCTGGTTGGTTGGAAGAGATTGCCGCCTGGCAATAATCCCATCAGATTGTATTTGCAATAAAAGTGTTAAATAAATAAATAAAGAAGTCATTTTTTATTATATCAACAATAGTATAGGCGAAAATATGTTTAACGCCAAAGACAAGCAAGATAAAATACACAAGAGTGTATTTGACGAGATGTATAAAAGTTGAGCAGGCTAAAGTTGTCTCCTTGGGTATAGAAGTTTGGTGATCTGTTATCTCTGCCTATCCCGCAAGGTACACGTCGTGATGATATGTATGTATGTACAATGATTTTATATTTAGTCAGGAAAGAAAATTTCATATTTCCCAACTTTGTTCCAAAAGAAGACAAGAGTTTTTTTGACTCTACTCCTAAATAGCGTCTAAGTCTAAACATGTTTTCCAGGATACACAATTTCTTAATCTTGTCGTAGGGTTTCGTAAAAAAAAAATAACACATTATGTCTGATACAAAAAACGAAAAATAATCTCGCTTTGAATATTTCTGTATTGAAACCAGAACTTGAGCTAAATATTTTTTCAATAAATAATTAAAGTTTTTCGATAAATCTGTCCGCATTTCACTGCTGTCCGGGATTGTGATACATGGAGATCAGAGCGATAAATAACGAACAAATTTTCCAACATGAATTATTCATAGTTCTCCAGTTCGAATACAAAAGTTCTTTATAAATGTGCCAAAATATTACATTCCTACAAGATGGCTGTGAATGTTTTGTTTTATATTATTAGAATCATATTTTATTTATAAAAATTTTTTGCACAGTGTACAATATGGCTAACTTATTGCCACGTGGAAACTTCTTCCAGCCTTCGGGTATAATATGAATGGTTAAGATTATTATTATTAATTTTTTACCTGGCGAGTTTATTGCCATGTGGCAATCTCTTCCAACCAACCAGAAAGATGTTTATTGATGAAGATAAAAAAAATTACATACTAATACTGTTCTATAGGGTGAGCCATGAAACGCTGAAGGATGTACATCGCTGTACTGCGCACACTGCCATCATCACCCAGGTAGTATGCGGAGTAGCTCCACCCTATTGGAACCATACCTTCTGGTTTTCAAGCATTGTTCTATACAGGACCTCGTTGATTCTATCTGACTGACCTTCCTCATTTTCAAAGAAATAGGGGCCGATAACTCTTTCAGCCATAACACAGCACCATACCGTGCATTTTTGGGGATGCAATTGATGCTGATGTAATTCCCTCAAATTTTCAGTACCAAAATCTGCAGTTTTGTTTGTTGATGTATCCGTTTAAATGAAAATAGGCCTCACTTAATTAATCAATCATTATCAAGTTGTTCAAATAGGTGTTGTTATCTAGGTTTTGAAATCAAATGACATACCGCAGGCATTACTGAGTATCTTGGGATAGTAACGTTCTATAACTTGTAAAAAAGAAAATTAAAAAAAAAAAAGAAAATGAACAAGTAATGATTTTTTTGAACCCTTCAGTCTTTCAGTGGCCACCCTGTACATCAGGTGTATGGCCGTGCGGTAACGCACTAGACTACCATGTGGAAGGTTATATTTTGCCTTTTCTACATCGATACATACACCTTCTCCGACAACTTCTACGATTTTTCTTATAATATAATTCATTCGATTCAAACATCCTTTCATTGGTCTCATTTTATTACGCATTCAAATTTGCGGTATGTGTTTGTTTTTTTTAGTCTTTATTAATTTATTCATTCCACGTGCGCAAACCATCTCAGAGTGTATACTTGCTGAAGAGCGGGACCAGGATTATAGATACACGAAAGTATAACGCGTTATTATTGTTAAAACTCATTTTAAAAATGGGGAAAGTTTTGCTGAAACTTTTCGTAAATTTTGTGGAATTTTCGGTCAAAATAGTGATCCAAACGAGTCATCGATTTGAAGATTAATTAAAAATTTTAAGGAAACTGGTTCGCTTCTGGACAATAGGCCACCCATGCGTCCTTGTAGCTGGCGTTTACTCGTAAACATAGTTACATTGACATAAAGTGTTACTGAAACCCCAGGGACATTAATTCTTCATTGTTCACAAGAATTAGACGCTTCAAGAAGCACCTTGTAGTGGATTCTCTTTAAAGATCTGGATATGTTTGTCTACAAGATCCAACAGACCCAAGAACTCAAACCAGCAGATTGCAAAAACTAAATCTGGTGCTCCAATTGGGACACCTTATACTATCACACCGTTTCTCTGCTGAGATAGGCAGAGAGCACAATGCCAGACTTTCCTATCTCGACACACACATTTCGACTCTTCCGTATCCAATACACCTTCTTATACAGCGCTTACATTAAAGTTTTCCTTCTTTCTTTAAAAATATCATTTTCTTAATCCAACCATATCTTCCTGTACCACATTTTCTACTCCAATTTGTACTGTATATTTGTTTTATTAGTCTTTCTTCATTCATTCGTTTTACATGCCCAAACCATATCAGATAGCTCTTCTCAATAAATGAGACTTAAGGTCGCATTCATCCCTAATCACTTCAGTCTGTATTCTGTCATACATTGTCAATCAATCTATTCTTCTCAATGCACGAATAAATTAAACCATTTAAAAAAATATTGGTCCCTAACGGGTAAATAACTCTTTAACCCCCGGGGCTTTTTACAAACTAGGCTAACGAAGCTGTCAACATCAGTCACTCTCTAAAGGTTCTTTTTACGATTTTTTTTGAACTAGCGTTGCAATAACATTTATTCGACATTTTTAATTACTATCGAAATGATATAAATTCTAGAAAAAAATAAATGAAAACAAAACTAACAAATAAAAACAAAACTCATTTAAAATATCCGACATACACCGAATGCGAAAATAATAGATTGGTTTTTCCACAAATCACTATTTGCGTGATTACTGAAATTTCACAAAATCGATTTAGTTGCAACTTAACGTTTGTCCAATTAAAACGAAACTCCGTGTAATTTTCCAAAAGTTAGCCTAACACTGTGCATTCTCCAGAGATCGCGGTACCGACACATATACATTCCAACAAATGGAAATTTCTGTGGAATTAATCAAACCCTTGGCCAGGAGCGTAACTAGGGACGAGCATGCAGAGCGTCTGCCTAGGGCAAATTTCGAAAGTAAGTACCGAACAGAAGTTTCTTTGACTCAAAGTTTCGAGTCGAGTTTGCACTGCAACGTCAGTTCTCTTAATGGTAATCTATAAAACGACAGCTCAGTCCGGTTGAAGGCTGTTTTTGCACAGTTCTATCATCTGTCAATTTCATATCTTTCTAGGCCTGTCTAATTAAGGTCTACGCCTGGGTGATACCTTGAACAGTATTTATAGACTATCGGCTGCAGCCACCTTATTGATATTCTTACTTTCAAAACCTGTATTTAAACGTAGTTTACAGTATGTTGTTCGATTTATAGAGTAAGAGTTTTGGGTTTAACCAGGCTTGATATATATTAAAAAATAGTAATTAAAAAGCTATAACCGGATAATGCTATGGATACCCTGGACGGATATGGTCAGCAACACCAGAGTTCTTCAAAGAGCCAAAGTAGTTGATAGAGAGTTGCTAACTAATATTAAAATCCGAAAGGTGTCCTATTTGGGTCATTTACTTAGAGGAGAAAAACACAAATTACTGCACCTGATCAGCCAAGGCTAAATAGAGGGTCGAAGAGGTGTTTTCAGGAGGCAAATCTCCTGGCTCCGCAATATACGTGATTGGACTGGTATAAGGACCTTTAGGGATCTTTTTCGGGCTGCCGGGGACAAAGGTACTTACTCTCAGGTGATAGTCAACGTTGGGGGGACCTGGCCTGACACTAGGAAGAATACGAATTGAAAACTGTTGGAAAGACGTTTTAAAGACACTTCATGTTTTTTTTCATAGTGATTAAGCACAGTGTTAAATCAGACACAGGTTTCGAAACATACTTAAGTTGGTTTAACAATAAGTAATTCAACTTATATTTTTTCAATATTGAATTCATGTATATTTAAAGGTGGTTGTGTGAGAGGATGTAAGTTTTTAGAATTGATAAACAAGTTTTAGAATTAATTCAAGTATCTAAGTTTAAAAACTTATTAAATTAATGCTAATTTTCAAAGAAGGAAATAAAAAAATAATCAGCAATCGGTCCATATCATCAATCAATTTTTTCATGTTAATTTGTTCCCAACAAGATACAGGTAAACACCTGGTCTTTCGAAATCACGACAAATGCCCAAACCATTTAATTTTAGTGTCCGTTTGAAATTTAATCGTTTTTGTCTACTGTTTTTTTCATCTTATAATATCACATTAAAAACGTCCATGGCCGAGTTGGTAAGATATCTGTCTCCAAATCCGAAGGTTACGAGTTCGATTTTCGTTGGAAATTAATTTTTTTTAAAAGATTCCATTCTGATTTTCTCTAAAGGCCTCTATAACACCTCTCTGGTTGGTTGGAATACATTGCCACATAGCAATAAGCCTACCGGATTTTATTGTATACAACAAAAATGCAATATAGTACATACAATATGCCAAATATAAAAAATGAATTTATAAACTTATGTTGCTGTAAGGCAAATTATTTTTCATTAGTGTGATACGCAGTTCATTAGTATGACATCTAATAGCACATATAATGTATACATTTCATATAAAATAACATATTAAAAATATAATTAACAACTTACGAGTAGCATTAACATAAAAGTGTATATTTTTTTTCTTTTGCCCGGGGCGCAAAAAAGTCTAATAACTACTCTGCCCTGTACCATAAATCAATGTGAAACAAATTTCCATTTCAAATCACCGTTCCAGAGCTGGTTTTCCACTAAAAAGTTCCACTTTGTTTGATTTTTAGCAAAGAACGATACAATGCATAAATACGACCCGATACATTATGCATACAAGAGTAACATAAAAGCAAAACGCCTAACCCAAGTTCCTGTATAGTCTAGGGCAGTGTTCCCCAACCGGTGGTCCGCGGCCCGGTGCCGGGCCGCAGAGACTTTCCGCCGGGCCGCAAACAGTATGCCAAATTTCAAGAAATTCGACATGCAAAAATATTAAATATAGGATTTTCATCCATGTCCTCAATAAAATCAAAACAAAGGAATATACTGGACGTAAATGCAGCATTTAGTCTGTCAGAGACAGCACTGCAGCCAAGAATATCCAATATATTAACAAAGATCAACAGCAGGTTTCGCATTAGTTTGTTGCAAAAACCGCATGGTTTTTGTTCAATTTTAATTGTTGATACAATTAATGCTATCGATGTCTGATGCTATTATATGTATATTTGTCAATTATAGTTATACATGTCCATCTGTCACAATATAAGATTAAAAAAATATTAAATAAAAAAAACATTTTTATTTCAGTATTAGTGGTCCGCGAAAAAATTTTCCTTTTTTTACCGGTCCACAGGTCTAAAAAGGTTGGGGAACACTGGTCTAGGGGAAATGGACGAGAGCTTATCTACAAAGTGGCTTTTATATTCCACGTTTATATGATTTTTTCCATATATTGTCACTTTTATGGTATATATCACCCTAAACTATCTCATCACTCCTTAAAATGTATTTATTTAATTATATATATTATGGAGAGACGAGACAGTTAAGAATGTCATGTAAAAGTAAGAATATCGAAAATCTATTTAATTATTGAGCTGTAAGGCCGCGCGGTAACGCACTGGACTCCCGTACTTAAGGTTACCGGATCAAACTCCGCGCTCTGCTACTCCCCTTGGATGATACCGGTATTTTTTCCACCTAGTATTCGGGGGTATAAATATACCCATGACTTTGGTCATATCTATTCAGTAGCGTCTGAGGATTCCTTCGCCATTTTAACGTCAATCTCGAGCTGCTCCTTCACTTCAATCATGTAATCTTCCATAAGACTATATTCCGATCCTAGATGCGCACTCCCGCAGTAACCATGCTGATTATTCCTCACATGTCTAGCTGTTGAGATGTCATCAGTCTGATGACTCTACACTTTCAACGATCCTGAGCCACCAGTTCCCAGTCTTTAGATGACCAGCACTAAGTCAGCAATTCTTGCAGCATGTCCATATGGCGTTTCTCTTGTCCACCAACCCATCGCTTGCCAATTACTTTCCCGTATAAGACGCGTTTTGGGAGCCTATGACCGCCAATGCGTATTACGTCTCTGGGCTACCTCAATTTTGCCTTTACAACTATTTCTTCCACAGGTTTACAGTTGGAGCATTGCATGACCGAAACCTTTATGTCATGATCATTCCAGTTGACCCGAAGGAAGCGCTGGTGGATAATTTCAAGATTCTGAATGCGCCTTATATAAGGAAGCTAAGTCTCGGATCCATAAAGAAGTGTGGAAAGGGCTTGTAGATAGATAGAGATACTCGTACATTAATACACGTCATCACACCAAACGTTCCAATAACAACAGATATGTCATAATACCAAACGTTCCAATTACAACATACTTCCTTCGTCTTCTACACATCTATATATCTTCTAACACAGCTCTTTCTGATTTTTCTTCTACAATTACATTCACTTGGCTCAACCAAACTTTTTTCAGTCATCTTCTACCACGACTCCCACTTTTGCTTATATTGTAAATTCCTTTACTCAGCTTTTCGCCATTCATTTGTCAACCATGTCCAAACCGCCTAAACATATTTTTTTCACTCTGCTTAACACATAAGTTCGCACTTAACACATCACATCATTGTACTTAACACATCGCCCTTATTAACATATCAGACAACATCCGGGGCCTTGTTGGTAAGACGCCTGTTTCTCAGCACGGAGGTTGCGGGTTCAAATCCCGCTGAAACCTAGATTTTAAAACAGGATTTCAATATTTTTTTCACTCAAGGCCACTTAAATATCTTTCCAGTTGGTTGGAAGAGATTGCCATACAACGAAAGTGTAGTATAATATATTATAGTTTTAAACTCAAATTCATCTTTAGTCATTACATGTCTTATTTTGTCATACATAGACACATCACATATTCTTCTCAGTGTAAGCATTTCTACTGTATTTACTCGGCTCCTTTTATTAATTTTCCAAGTTCACGTTTTACTCACATACTTCAGTTTTGCCACTTAAACTCTGTTATGAACCATAATTTTTGTAGGTCTACATGAATACATTTTAAATATATATTTTTTTATCCGTTATTTATTTAAAGAAATAAAAACGATATAAAAAGGCATCTAGTCAATTTATTTTTTATTTCTTTTATGTGTAAAACGGCTTTTCTCTTTATATATATTTTAAAGGGAAAAAAAGGACATAGGCCTCACCCTGGCCTACTTAGCAAATTAAAATTTATAACACCCTCTGGATTCCGTCTACACTCGCAAAAATTGTGATGCCCTTGTCACAGGGAACACCAACCTTTGGTCAAGTTAATTTCTCGATATTTAATAAAAATTACATTCATTGTTGTCATTTCAGATTTTTTACTTTGCGTACGTTTATTTACTTAATAAACTTCAACGATAACAAAATGTCTGTTGTCGAAATTTGAAATTCAAAGTTAGAAAATATGAACGCATAATAAATATTACATCGTAAATTATTAAAATAGTCGACTGCTAGAAATCGACGAAATTTACATATCGTATATACCATCATATCGTTTCCCTACTGGGGTAAGCATGGAGGATATAATACTAGATTCATATTTCACTTCTTCTACATCAACAAAGCTTCTACGATGTGTTACTTCTTTCAAAATATAATTCACTTGATCCAACTACACTTTTAAAAGTCTTCCTTTATCCTGCCTTTCACTCACATTTTTACTGTATTTTTGTTTTGTTGGTCTTTTTTCATGCATTCGTTCTACCTGTCCAAACCATATCAAAGTGTTTTTCTACATCTTGCTCTATATGCTAGTGTTGAATTAATATTTTCCCCTAATCATGTTATTCCGTATTGTGTCATACATTGTCGCCCGATATATTTGTATAACTGTATGCACTTCCACAGTTTTTTTTGGCTCTTTTGAATATATTTCTACGTCCACATTTTATTTCAATACATGCAAATTGGTACTAAATACTGTTATGGACTAGCATTATAACAGATTTTGATACTGTTCAGTTCAGGTTTATATGTTTTAATATCCAATTAACTTTGTTTCCTATTGCTACACGTTATCCCTTGTATCTCTTCAATTACCAGAGAAAATACTACCTTAAAAGCGGAATGCCTTGACTTGTTCTATTCTTTCATAACTCACTGATATGTCGCATTTTCTTTTCCTTCCCCACATTTCTATCACCATCCCTTTGGATTATGCAACATTCATTCTCTGCTCTTTCTTTTTACTTCTCTCATACTTCTCACATTAATTCTAATTCATCTTCATTATCCACTAACAATGCTATGTCATAAGCTTACATCAATCCGCAAACATTTTTAGTCGACATTATATGCTCCCCATTCGTTTATGTAGTTCTTTCAATATTACTTTACGAGTATGTACCATAAATATTAAAAAATCTGGGTGACATAATACATCCCTGTTTTAACCCTTTTGAAATAATAAACGACCCAGTCGTTGACACATATTATTGCAATTAAAGTCGTCGTCGTTGCAAGTGACATTTCATCGGCGATATTAAAAAAAAAGTTTTATATGTATTTTTTACTATCTGCCTTTACTTGTTATCTAATTTTTTTCTTCCCTTCTACTTATTTGTTCTATTCTTTTTTAATGTTTTTTTTTCTGGTTGTGTGTAACCTTGAAATAAAAACTGAAAGATTAAGGAAAAAAATATTATCAGACTGCCAGATATCTGAGGTCTACTTATCGCCTTTGCACCCATGTGGGTAGATCAAAACAGAATTTCCTCAGATAAGGGATTGCCACAGAAGACCCACCACTATGCATCAATAAAGAGATTCAGTCAATATCACACCTGATTGTCCATTATGCCTCATAAAATGTTCGGAAGAAAACTTGCAGAAAGGAGACCCAATTCCATCGTAGTTCTAAGTATATGTTCAGAAATATGCAACAAAGGATATACATTAAGTGTTGTCGAAACGATTAAAATGAAATTCACCATACATTTGAATTTATTAAAATAAATATACTATTAAAATTAATCCAATAATGATAATTAAAATTTTAAAACAACACAGAAATAAATCGGAAGACAATTTCTTGCTGCGAGTCGTGAAATCACACGAGCGGCTGCAGCTCGGGTCTTTTTATGCGTGTTTTACCTAACATATATGTGAGATTGATGGGTTAAAATATCCTGAAACACGCAATGAGCTTTGTGAGATGGCTGATATTAAAAAAATTAAAAAAAGCTTATGCTGATAAATTATTCCAAATAATGACTTATGCTGATAAAATTAAAATATGTTTACGTAGATTTTTACCTATAATATTCGATATCTTTTTCATCTTCCTTCTAGCTTCATTACACTGCTTAGCTTAGTCAGCTTTTCTGATCCTCTTTTTCGTAAGTTTCCTCTTACGAACAACATCTCACACCACTCATAATATTCGAATGTCTTCCTCTACGCTATTCATTCGACTTTCGTTTACTTCAACTTTTATCACTCTCCGTGATATTTGACATTCTGTCAGTGCCACCACTATCCTTTTTATCCTCCAGTTTGACACCTGGTAAACTATAATAGATCTGACGTTGTAGACACGATTGAAATAAAACATCTCTTCATGCATAATCTTCTAATCTTTCTACGTCCTCTTCTTTAATTTTTTTGCTAGTTAAACTTTTTAAAGGTTCACATTGCGTTCCACAACCAACGTTATTTAACCCCAGCCTTGATTTTTTGCAACGTTTTTCCTGTTTAGTGTCCAACCCTTGCCTTCTCCCTGCTGTGCAAAAGGGTCGCGGTCCAACTGCTACGTCACATTATGTAGGCTCCATTTTTACTGTAGTATTATCACTTGTTTTTTTATTATATTATATGATATATGAAAATTAAGTATCCATTGTACACTAATTTATTCAGATAATATTAAGATACATACCATATATCAAAAAGTATATAACAAATGACCTTTGTTTAATCTAGCTTTACCTTACTTATTTCCAATAGACATTCATTACCTTTGGAGCACAAGCCTCCGAGATCGAGCCTTTTCTCTACATCAGAAACTTGACTTTTGTTCTTAATATTTTGGTTAAAGTTTTTAAATATGATTTCTCGCATTATGCGAGAATACTTTAATTAATGTTTTACACATATAGTATGTGTCTTTATAATGATTTCTGCCTAAATATGATTAAGTGTATATTTACAAATGCCTCATTTGTTGTTTAATGGTTAAATATCGTATAACATATTAACGTTTGCCATCATCTCGCTATCCTGACATTCAACTTATGTGTGTACCTATCTACGTATATACGAGTATTTATTTAGTAATTAATGTAAAAGGAAAAATAAGTAAATAAAAAATTTATTTAATATTTTTGTGTTCACTACAGGTTTATTTTTGGGTTTATAACCGGTTTCGAAGACCACCGTCTTCATCGTCAGGTTAAGATAAACTAAATTATAAAAATATATTTCGTGTACAAGTGTAAATAATATAAGATGAATGAGGTAGGGGGAGAGAAGTGAGGAGAGATGTAATACAATGGTAAATGGAGCGTTAAAAAATTAAAGTTAATCTTTAGGGCAGGTCAGGTCTGGATATCGAGGGGGGATTTTAAATAGGAAACATATTAAGCAGAGGGTTATTATGTAAAATTGGTTTGGTTGTTGATGATATTTAAACTAAGTTTTATACATTTTTTAATCTCGAGAATTTCCAAATTGTCAAACTGCAATGCCCCTCGGCTTATGTGTAAAATCCGCAAACCACGATTGATATCGAACGAATGGTTATTTTTAATTAGGTGGTTAGCTAACTATGAATTTTTTTGTTGTTCAGGGCATCTTAAATGTTCCTTAACTCATTTTTTTAAATTTCTTTTCGTATTGCCAATATAAAAATATGAACAATCATTGCATTGTAATTTGTAAACTCCGGATTGAGTTAGTTTACTTTCCGTGTCTCTATTGTTCATAATTTTATTTTTAAATTTATTGGACGTATAAAAAGCTGGTTGAATATTTTTAAGCATTGTTTTGGACACCGTTTGGGCCAAATCATTATTGATATAAATTATTTGGCGCCATTGTTTCTGTTGTTTAGTGTATTTAGTAATATTTTAAATCTGTCAATATTGCTGGGTTCAAATCTCGAGTTAGGGTTGTTCATAAGAAAACGTTGTTTTTTAAATGAAAGAGGTACATCGATTTTTTAATTTATTTTCTTATTACATCGATACAATATTTTCTCCTTCTGTAGGCACAACATTGTTTCATCTATTTAAGAATTTTTTTATTCTGTCAGAATAAAATTAAGTATGTTTGGATGCAAAATATTTCTCGGAGTCTTTTTCACGATGCCTTTTTGCGATTTTTTTTTCAGTTAAATAGTGCTGCATAGATCTTAATAAATTATAGTATGAATGAATCAAATCGGGACTTTATGGTGGGTGAAGAATAATTTTCCATCCAAGCTCCTTTATTTTATTTTCAGCCTTTTTTTCAGTCATTTCAGCAATAAAATTGAATGTCGTTTGAAAAAACCAGGTCTCTTTAGCCTTATTGCTGCATTAAAATTTTTGAGTTGGTCACAGTATACTTCACTCGTAATTGTTTTACCGTAAGGAAGAACTTCTTGATAAATTATGCCTTTTGTATCCCACCATACACTCAAAAACACTTTTTTACAGTTAGACCCGGTCGAGTAGTCGGTTTTGCTACCTGCCCCTTTGAAAGCCATTGGTGTTTACGTCGTTGGTTTGAATATATCACCCACTTTTAGTCTACGGTCACTAAATGGTGTAAAAACGGAGTGTTTGCCTCTTTTTAATTAAATTTTCACAGATGCGCTTGCGTACCGCTTTCCTCGAATATTAGGTGCAAAAAATGCTTGTCATTCGAGAGGAGAGATATAGTGCGGGGTTCGATCAGGCGCCCTTCCGCACGGAAGTTTAATGCGTTAGCGCGTCCAGACACCACGCACTACATATGTGTTCCATGTTGTGTAGTCTAATTGACTAAATTTTAATACTATTTTGTACTGTACATACATATACAGAACTTGAATCAACGTAATTTATAAATAATTATAACATTGATTCAAACAATTCCTTCGTAATTATTATAAATATTTCCTTTTTGTATTGTTATGTTGGTTCAAGATATTTTTTTGTAATGTTGTCAACAATATTTAGTATTTGAACTTATCTCGTGTGCTATTGTTTTCATGTCATGTAAAATACATTGTTGTGTCATGAAATAAATAAATAAATATTATTTAAGTATCAAAACAAATGTATCCGTTTGTTTTAACAAGTAAACAAGTCTTACCTTCATTTCGAAGTATAATTATTGAGGTCAGATGAAAATTAAGTAGGTTTGACTTACCTGTAACAAAGAAAACATGTTGATTAGTTGAATATTCACCATAAAGAAATAAAACAATTTGGATTGACTCAATTAAAGAATCTGAAAGTACAACTCTTAAAAGAGACATATGAGATGTTAAAAGGGAAGGCTTTAAAGCAAAATATGAATATTTAGAACATTTATATAGTGCTGTTTAGAGGGCCGACTTTCCTTAAAAGTGCTGTCTCTCGGGAGTGAAACCCGCTATAATTTAAAGATTAAAACTTTTTAAAAATAATAAATAACATAATGAAAGAAATTGAAACACTTAAGGCTGATGTTTTAAGTAAGATCATAGCGTCTTCAAAATGTGTGCCTAAGATTCATTTTCAACCTACGTAAGTATGATCATATAACTTCATACCAGAAGGCATTGAACTGGTTGAATGTTAGAAATAGACATCAAATTCACATACTGTCTCTATTGTATAATATCCTTGACTGTCTCGCCGCCCCCTCTTATCTCACTGAGAATTTTCAGCGTCTTTCCAATCATGGATTAGCGCTACGCTCAAACAGAGATTGTTTATTGGCCTTTCCAGTTCACCGCTCCTCTTTCTTTACGTCGTCCTTTACTGTTCACGCAGTGAGACTCTGGAATCGGTTACAAACCAATATAATACTCGCTCCATCCTTAGCATGCTTTAAGAAGCGACTGAAAAACCTCTTAATTTCTAGTCAGTAAAATAACGTGTTTCACTCCTGATTTTTCTTTTCCTTTCCTCTCCACCATCCCTTCCTTTCCTTTTGATTGATGATATCTCACTTTATATGAAAAATAATGTTCGGGTGATTGTCCGTCTTTGTGGGGTTCGTGGCCATGTACTCACATATATGTTTATGGATTTCGTGGGGATGGATAGTCATTTGAATGATTTATGCGACCACGTAACTTGCTTCATTTACTTTTGTCTGGTTGGTTGGAAGAGATTGCCACCTGGCAATAAGCCCGCCTGATTGTATAGGCAAAAAAGTGTTAAATAAATAAAAAAATAAAATAAGATCATGAAGAGATGAATGAAGAAAGACTGACAAAGCAAATAAACAGAAAAAATGTAAGTGGAAGACGTGGTAGACGAAGATGAAGGAAAGTCTTGAAAGTGTTAAAGTTAGAGTAGTGGGGGAAGTTGTATAAGAAGGCGTATTGATGTATAAGAGGTGCAAGATGTGTGTTGCGATAAGAAAGTATAACGCTATGTCTTCTCTGCTTACCCTAACAGAAGCATAGCGTAATTTTATGTATGTATTTATCATTTACCTCGCTTTTCAATTATATTTGCACTGTATATTTGTTTAATTAGTATTTCTTTATTTATTTCTTGTAAAGGGTCTTTCAAATTGAGCGGTTTTTTAAATTCTTGGATAAAACACAGATTGCGTCGCCAATTTGCTTGGGTCTTGTGACATTTGAGAAGTGTAATGTATGATATTTAAAAAATGGAGTCGTATACAATACACCAATGCGTTCAATTTGTTGAATTATTTTATGTATTGTAATCTCCGGAAACGGTGATGTTAATTGCCCACGAAGATCATGTGATCTGACACCGTTGGACTATTTCCTCTGAGATTACCTGAAAAACCAGATCCCCTAATCAATTCCTGAGGTTAAGGACGAGATTATTCGCGTTATTGGTGAGTTAGAACTGCAATTGTGTCAAAATGTCATCGAAGATTTTGACAAAAGAGCGAACATCTGTGGAGCTGCAAAAGGTGGATATTTGGCGGATGTTGTTTTTTTGTGTTTAAATGTCAAACATTATACTTAAATTACCAATAAAAAGTTTTTTGAAATCAAACCAAATTGGTGTGTTTTATTCAAGGATTAAAAAAAACGGATCAATTTGAAAAACTGTTTATATAGGTATATGCCTTAATCATATCAGTGCGCCTTTGTCTCGAAAATCTTATGATATTTAAAGGAAATATCTATCATAAAAAGTGTTATTTCTTAGATACTAAAATATTTTATATAATGCAAGGCATTGCACATTTTTTATGGCGCTTGCCGATACTCAAATGCCATTCTCTCCGGTATTTAACGGAGAACATAAATAAGAAGAGACAACACAACTAGACA